>OOFG01071658.1:0-20806 GCA_900323295.1 Molva molva | reverse complement strand
AGGAGAGAGAAGAGGAGTAGAGCGAGAAGGAGAGAGAAGAGGAGTAGAGCGAGAAGGAGAGAGAATAGGAGAGTGAAGAGGAGTAGAGAATAATGGAGAAAGAAGAGGAGTAGAGCGAGAAGGAGAGAGAAGGGGAGTAGAGCGCGGAGGAGAGAGAAGAGGAGTACAGTGAGAAGGAGAGAGAGAAGAGGAGTAGAGCGAGAAGGAGAGAGAATAGGAGAGTGAAGAGGAGTAGAGAATAATGGAGAAAGAAGAGGAGTAGAGCGAGAAGGAGAGATAAGGGGAGTAGAGCGAGGAGGAGAGAGAAGAGGAGTACAGCGAGAAGGAGAGAGAGAAGAGGAGTAGAGCAAGAAGGAGAGAGAAGAGAAGTAGAGTGAGGAGGAGAGAGAGGAGGAGAGAGAAGAGGAGTAGAGCAAGAAGGACAGAGAAGAGGAGTAGAGCGAGAAGGAGAGAGAGGAGGAGAGAGAAGAGGAGTAGAGCGAGAAGGACAGAGAAGAGGAGTAGAGCGAGAAGGAGAGAGAGGAGGAGAGAGAAGAGGAGTAGAGCGAGAAGGAGAGAGGAAGAGGATATCAGAAAGAAGGCAGCAGAGGAGGAGCAGAGTAGAAGAGGAGTAGACTAGGAGAAGAGGAGAAGAGAAGAGGTGAGGGGGAGAAGAAGAGTGGAGGAGAAGATAAGCAGTGGAGGAGAGGCAGAGCAAGAGGAGCGACCCCGGACAGCTGTTACAACATTAACAGCTGAGAGACCCCCAACTTGGGGACATGGTCTGCTTGTTTGTATTGTGTTTGTATTGTGTTTTTATTCTATTCGTATTGTTTTTGTTTTGTGTTTTTATTGTTTGTATTGTGGTTGTATTGTGTTTGTATTGTGGTTTTATTGTGGTTTTATTGTGTTTGTATTGTGTTAGTATTGTGGTTTTATTGTGTTCGTATTGTGGTTTTATTATGTTTGTATTGTGGTTTTATTTTTTCTTTGTATTATGGTTGTATTGTGTTTGTATTGTGTTTATATTGTGGTTTTATTGCGTTTGTATTGTGTTTGTATGGTGGTTTTATTCTGTTTGTACGGTGTTTGTATGGTGGTTTTATTGTGTTTGTATTGTGTTTGTATTGTCGTTTTATTGTGTTTGTATTGTGTTTGTATTGTGGTTTTATTGTGTTTGTATTGTGTTTGTATTGTGTTTTCATTCTCTTTGTATTCAAGATTCAGATTCAAGACCTATTATTTGTCCCCGAGGAGCAATTGGTTCTGCCACAGTATTAATACATTTTATTTCTGTGTGTATTATTTTAAAATTTTTTTTATTAAAGCTATGCTCTAGATGTTTATGCTAGGCTATCAGTAGAATTAGAAAACTCAGTTAGCTAGCTTCTGCAGCCTTGACTACACATTATCATTGCTGCATGTAGCCTTAGTAGTGTGCTATCAGGTCAGGAGGACTACAGGTCAGGAGACAGGAAGGAAGTCCAGATTAACTTTCCAGCGCTGAAGGAAAGCGTGCTGAAGAAAGCGGTTGAATTTCCTGCTCCTCAAGCCTCAATGGTAGTTTACAATTAACCATCTGTAGCTCTTCCCTCTTCTCCCCCTCCCCTCTTTGAACCTATCGATGCCCCCTATCTATCTGTCCCACCCTGGGCGTGTCTGACAATTCATTCTGTTCTCTCTGTTGTACAGCATCACATAGACCCATTGCACCGATTAAACGCTCCTGTTGGTTCTGCCTTTGGTTGGTTGGCTGTATACATTATATGAAATGTAAATTGTAAATTATTCTTGTATCATCCAAACTGTATTTCTAGTATTACTGGGCAGCTCCCAGTGTCCACCAGTAGACGACTGTGGCTGTACTGGGGAGCTACCAGTGTCCACCAATAGAAGACTGTGGTTGTACTGGGCTGCTCCCAGTGTCCAACAGAAAAAGATCACCAGTACATGCTTTGTGAAACATTTCTAATTTGTTTGTTTTTTCCAGCAAAATAAATCCAGTGAACCATTTTATCATCTGAGATAATATTCAGATGGTTAAACATTGCATTCTTTGTCTACAGCAGCTGGTTTCGATAGGGTTCCCTGGTAATGACTGACCACCACAAACAACGGCATCCATTAAATAATAATATATCCACTGTTTGAAAGCAAACCCTGGATGGCCTTGAGGAGAACAAAAGGAACAGCTTCACACTTTCCCATCAATAAAGGTGGATGTGTTGTTAAGGGCATAAGCACCGCCCTGCTTCAAAACCAAATACATTCTCACCGGAAGCTGGTCAGCTATCATATTCTACTGGTCATACAACAATTGCTTTCTGCTGATAAACACTGGGAATTACCCACGAGTACCTGGGATTTTTGGTGGACACTGGGACCTGCCCAGTACTACCACAGTCTCCTACTGTGGACACTGGGACCTGCCCAGTACAACTACCGTCTTCTACTGGTGGACACTGAGCTGCCCAGTACAACCACAGTCTTCTACTGGTGGACACTGGGAGCTGCCCAGTACAACCATATTCTTCTACTGGTGGACAATGGGAGCTTCCCAGTACAACAAAGTATTCTACTGGGGACCTTAATAGTGACTTTGTTAATCAGTGCCTTGCTCTGAGGCACATTGATGTTAGAAGCCAAAAGAGGAGAGCAACGCATTCTTCACATTTATTTACAAGATTTTTGTCACAGCCCGGGATAGAATCAGCAAACCTCTGGAATGACAGCACTCAGTGGCAGAGTAGGATTGGATCAACCCGTATCAAGGGGGATCTACACCCAGCAAGGACACCAAACCAACGCGCTGGAGGGAGAGATAGTAACACAGAGTGAGAGAGAGAGAGAGAGAAAGAGAGAGAGTGTGTGTGTGTGTTGGTCAGTGTGTTGCTCTGTAACAAGCTTAGTCAGTTGATGCTTCGTTTCATGTGTGTATATAAGTGTGTTTGTGTGTGTGTGTGTGTGTGTGTGTGTGTGTGTGTGTGTTGCAGGGAGGATGCATGCAGCAGGCCTGCTGCTGTCCATCCTGCTGTTGGTGGAATTCGTACTTTACACCGTGAGTCTGTGCTCCCCCAAGTGGCTGGTGGTGGAACAGAAGGGAGCCAGCCAGGGACTGTTCTCCGTGTGTGACCTTAACAACGGGCTCTCCGCCTGCTACACCCTGCCCCCCTGGGTGGGTAAGAACCAGCTCTCTTATACCTCACAGTACTACTGCCTTGGCTAGAAAGATCCCATCTAGCTAGCACAGAGATTAGAAAATACATATTCATCCCAAAATGTTGGTGCCACAGCAGTAGAATTACAGGAAAGTCAAATAATAGAGGTTAGCAACAGCATCGAAATTAAAATAGTTTCAACTTTGAGCAAACACACGGAATACAAACGGCCAGGGTAGAGACAACGCCAGGTTGGGCTTCAATGCTCAACTCCATAGGAAAACATTGGCAGTACATGCAGGCAACACCGACACTGGAGGCTCATTATGTGTAGGTGCCTGTGGAGGCCCAGTGAAGGCCTCTCATTTCTTTCCTGGGAAAGGAGACCTGAGCAGATCTGTATCCCAATGTTTTCAGAAAAGATGGATAACTTTACTTCAAAATGGCAGACCAGGTCCTACTCTGTCGGGTTATTATCCATCCTGAAATTATCTAAAATCGCTTAGTTCATTAGCTGCACAACCTTGTCACTCATGCTGTCTGGAGGTCAACGTTCAGAGGTTCCTGAAGGTAAAAATAAGGTGCACAACAACAATAAAACTACAACAATATATAGAAAAAGGATTCATTATCACTGCTGCAGTGTGTTTGTAGTGCATCGATGACCCTCACCTTATCATGATCTCTGATCATCATCAGACTCTGATCATCATCAGTTTCCATGTACAAAGTGACCATGTTATACTGCACATCTGATGAAGATGCAACCCTTTGACTAAGAGCAAATAATCAGAACTCCACTGAAACCTAAACCAGTCAGACTGGTGACAGCTGTCCCAACGTGAGTCTCTGTGGTCTGCAGGGGCCTACAGTCTGAGCTGGATGTTCCTGGCAGGCTCTTGTGTCCTGTCCCTCGCTGCCCTCCTCTCCTTCAGGCTCAGAGGTCCTGCTGTTGTCCTGCTGTTCAACATCTCCTCAGGTAGGCCCTACCACCCCTCTGCTACTCAACATCTTCTCAGGTAGGAGACATCAGGAAGCTACTCAACATTGACTCAGGTAGGACCTGCCACCTCTCTGCTACTCAATCTCTCCTCAGGTTGGAGTTGTCAGGTAGTTTCTCAACCTCTCCTCGATATCAGGTAGCTACTTAAAATCTCCTCAGGTAGAAGACATCAGGTAGCTACTCAACCTTCACTAAGGTAGGAGATATCAGGTAGCTACTTAAAATCTCCTCAGGTAGAAGACATCAGGTAGCTACTCAACCTTCACTAAGGTAGGAGACATCAGGTAGCTACTCAACCTCTCCTCAGGTAGCAGACATCAGAGAGCTACCTACATGGTGCACTACACTTAATAACCATAATTCACCATAAAATAAGTGTACAAATGTTTGACACTTATTTTCAGTCTTTATCCCATGATGCACAGCAGTTTTCATTGTCATCAGATGCATCAATTTATCCATCCAACTAGCAATCCATCTATACATCCATCTAACATCCATCCCTCTATTAATCTAATACTCCATCCACCCCTCCCTCCAGCCACCCTGTGTGCTGCTGCTCTGACCGTGTTCTTGGTGTCGTTGGAGGAGCAGCTTCCAGAACTGCTTAAGTACCTGGGCTGGACCTTCTACATCTGCTGTGGGAACCTCCTGTACACGGTGGTACTGTCTGTGGCCCTGGGTCTTTTCCATGGAGCCTCCATCCAGGTTGAACCAGCGCATGCATGGGTGGGGGTGGACCTGCCTGTTTTAGCGACCTGACGGTGGACCCAAGAGAGACGTCTGATACATAACTGCACCCAAATATGCAAATATGGCATATTTTAATGAAGTTGTGTGACATATTTGCAAAATTTGATGTATGGTTGGGATTAATATAGAAGTGTTGTTATTGGATAGTGGATAGTGAGCTGAGCTACTGGTTACTGTCAGAGAAGATCACGTCACACCACTAAGACTTGGTGATGTAATCCCAAAAAATGCAGATTTAAAGATGGCTACAGAGATCATCAAAATTAATTAAATGGAATGTTTTGCTGAAAAAGGAATTGTTGTTAAAAAAAAGTTCCATTCCTTGTTCCATGTTCTTCTGTTGATAAAAGTTTGGCTACACAGTTGTACAGCTGTATCTATAAATAAAATCAAACTGACTTTATTTATCACCAGACCAACAAAACAAATCACAAATTATGAATATATTATTATGTTTTGAGAGCCCATTATGACTTTTAACCTTATAGCCTAAGCAAGACAAATCAAAATTGACAGAAAAATATTGATCGTGTTGGATCAAACAGCATCACCTTGGGACAGAGCTAGAATTGTTGAGTTCTATTTAAATGTAGTTAATTAATTGTACTAATGTAGTTTCCTTAAATATATTAGTATGGCAGCAACATTTCAGGCCGAAGGGCACAACGGTAGGACATATGTTTGCCAAATGAATTATCAGAGTTGCTGGGATTAAATGTAGGTCCATTATGAATATTCTGGTTTTAGTAAGAGGGCAAGTCCATTACCAGTGGAATTAAAGGTGCTGTACGTAAGATTTGAGAGTTGTAAAAAGACAGAGCAGAAGAGAGCAAGATTCAGAAAATAAGCAACCAAAACGTCCTGGTTGTATTTTGACTAACTTAAACTGTAGATCAAGTATTAAGTACAATAAAATAAAATCTTTAAATCGTTAGACCACCATAATAAAACATTTATTGTTTTTTGAAAAAGCAGCACTTTTCTTGAAACATATTCAAAACACTTTAGATATAGCTCATATTAATACACATTTGCAAACAAGTATATATTTGTTCATATTATACTCTATTTATTGTGATAAATGGTAGAGCTTGAAAACCAAGCATTGCAGTGTTATCGATAACGGTCAATGTAACGTGCATGACTACATAACAAAAACGGTCTAGAATAAAACTGGAAACTATGACAACAGTGTTTAAGCAGCTTCAATGTTTTTATTTCCCCTGTGTATAATCAACATTCCCAGCAACAGACACACATACATAAAACACAATATCAATATTGTGATTGATGATTCCAATTTCCAAACAAATTACCAAAAGACAATAAAAGCTAAATACATGAATGGCCTCAGGTCGTACTGAAAGAAACAGTGATCAGTTGGTTATAATCTTGCTTTCAGAGTGGCATTGTGCGTAGTTTAAGTACAGCTGCTATTGTCCTGAGAGAGCAGGTACTAGAGGCCCCAGGGCCAAAGACAATTAGTCAGCGGCCCACTAGGACCAAGTACTAGGACCAATTTCCAGGACACAATTCTGAACCAACTGGCACCCTAACCCCATGGATTCCTTCATTTGGATTCACATTGCATGTTTGGCAAAGTCCCCCGGATTTCAATCAATCCTTATTAATTACTTTACAGTGTTAACATATAGACAACTAGACATGGCAGTCCATTCCCTTCCTATGTTTTTAGCGACGTTGTAATATAGCCATTTGATAATGCACGTGATTGGGACTAATCGGAGGCATGAGGTTTGAGGCAGGTTGGGAGAGGAGTTAAATTTAATAGTGAGGAAACTAAAGTTGGGCCGTTTCGTAGAATGTTTGGAGAGTTGTTACAAATGTTTAACAAGACATAAATTATTAGAAACTTTTGAACTCTACCACATTTTCTACCAGAGATTATCTATATTGATGGGTGTTCTTATGAAGTTGTAAAATTATGAAAATATATCTGCGTAAACCACGTATAGCCGCAGTCGTCCAGAGTTTTATTTATTTTTTATTTTTTAATATTAAGTGTCTTCGTGTTTTGTTGAATGAGAAAGGACAGATAAAGCAGGTTTTTGTACAGTAAAACCTTTTCAAGTGCCTATTAAATCATGTGATTAGTTTGGTTAAGATCCTACTGGAATATATGGACTATCAATGAATGACTCCTGGGTCATGTGACAAGAAGACTGCACCTCCCTCTGCCGCCATCCACCAATCACATCAGCAGTTAACACCTGGAAAACACACACACACACTTAGTACTACCACATGGTATGGTTGGAATTAAATAAATTATTTCAAAAGACCTAATTAAAAAATGGACACAACAAATTCGACAAAACTTCGCTAACCAGTCCAACTAGTTTTTTCCTGGTTCCTACTAGTTCATTGCCAATGTAAAGAAAGCACCCTGAATTGCCTTGGGTTTGAAAGCTTCTATTTGAATAAGCTGGCCTCACCTGTTCCAGAAGTCAGGATTTCATTTAGTGCCATTGTATTTGACCTCCTTCCCACATTTCTTCAGCGTGTCGGTCAGGAAGTCCACATCCTTCTCAGACTCAATCCAGACCAACTTCTTTGGAAGGTCGATCTCAAACTTCACCTCTGGAGCGACACAGAAGGTAGGAACAATACAAATTATTACACACCTGCTGTAAACTCTACGTGTGTTATCACCTAAATGGGTTCACTGTGTCCACTAGTGATGGAGGTGGTGCTAGTTTAAATATGAATTGACTGTGTATCGAGTATAAAACAATAAATAATAATATTATTATTTATTGTAGTTAATGTAGTTAAAAAATTATATGTAGTTAAAAAAAATGAACTACATATAATGTGCCACCAAGCTAATGCAGTGTTTCCCACACATAGACCTTACTTGGGATGGGTTAGGAAAAAAAACGACAAAAAAAACTCTAATCTAATACACAATGTAAATCTCAAGGAGTACTCGTGTACTCATTTTGTAGAGGCATTTTTGTGTGAAAACATTCTGCGATAGTTT
Organism: Molva molva; assembly: GCA_900323295.1. Lineage (NCBI taxonomy): Eukaryota > Metazoa > Chordata > Actinopteri > Gadiformes > Lotidae > Molva > Molva molva. The sequence continues at coordinate 12,909 of OOFG01071658.1, read as the reverse complement.
CCACCTGTGTACACATGTCTTAAGCCAGTTTAACCTGTACAGTATTACAAGTGCTGCTGCCCAACGGCTTCGCTTGGAACCACGGACTCCTGGCCAATGATACACCACTAGACACACAGGACTCTTACCGGTGATCACGCTTTTAGTTCCCTTAAGTCTAAAGACCTGTTCCTTTAGGTCTTAAGTCATATTGCTGTAATTCAGAGTGTGAAGATCTGTTGAATATCCTAAATCTTTCTAACTTAAAAACCCACTTTCAACCTCGTGGAAACTACTTACGGAAACTAGTTACGGCTATCTTTAGAATGAAATTACATAAAGTGAATAAACGTGACTAGACGTAACGTCAATAAACCTTTAATATATTAAGTCATCCGTGAACATGATTTCTGCCTGAGTCACATCAGATAGATTTTTACCATCAATGTGACCAAGACAACACCCATGTTCCCAGGTTGGTTTTTATTGAGAGATCCCTAGTGGCAGAAATTACATATTACACCTTTCAAAAAACATTCAAACTCTCCCAGGCATTATTGAAATTCCAACTTTACATAATGTATAAAGGTTAGAAGCATCTGATATGTACATGGAGTTAATTGTAGGTCTTGGGAATAAGGTCAGAGGATTGAGTGTCTTACTCAAAAGGCACATGAACAATAGTTTTAGTGTTTATCACAGTGGCGACCTCTGCCAAAGAATAAAATAACTAGCTGACTTACTTTCTCATCCTTGTAAACCAAGGTTGAATAACTTTGATCATGTGGCCCGCGTAAGTCGCACAGAAGTCATGAGACATGTTTGGATCTTTTGTCTATTTCAAATCTCTAATATGAAGCAAGATTTTGTGCAGGCTGGTAGAACTGAATTCAAAATAGCTTTATTGCCATGGAAAATAAACATTGACATAGCCAACAGTAAAGGAAAAATAACAAATGTCGGCCAAGTACAAAATAATAAAGGGAAAAAAATAAGTTAATGATAAAGTGCTATAAATCTGTAAAAAGTGAAATATAAAATTGCAGGGATGTACAAAGCAAGGAAGTAGATTAATAGGCTATAGAGGTATAAAAAAAAAGGTAAAATATAAATCGCCACAACAAGAGGTATTAAAAATAGAAATATGAAATACTATATGTTTTAAACTGTACAGATGTCATATTGTGCAGTTGCGTATGTAGAATGCAGTAGAACTGACCGTCGCCCAGTTTGTTGAGGATGCGAGTGACCGCCCCGGAGCACCCCTCACACGTCATGGCCACCTCAAATTCGTGTTTCTGGAAAGCAAGGCCTTCTGTAAGGTTACATCAGTCATAGACAACTGCATTGTGCATTGTACATGAGTCTAATCAATACAAATAAAAAGGCCTTCTTCTGGCCTTTTCATCATCACAATCATAAATAAACACAGATACGTTTTAATTAATCCATCGGGGAATGCTTCAGTTACAAATGCTCTGCTCAGGAATTAAGTAAAAGATTAAAACAAAAATATGAATTTATATTGGCTTTTTGGTGAGAAATCTCGTGATGCGTTGCTTTCACCAAAAACATCTCTACCCTGCCGGATCTTAACCACACCAATCCTCCGTATTCTCTAAACTGCACCATTCCTCACTTAAAGTTACCTATCACCTAGAAAGGCCTAATTTATGCACAGTGTGAAAATGGGCTGACGACTGGCTTTCATGAGATCTTCTCTGTCGCCACATCTTAACAAACAAATCGGACAGGCATTATACAAATTAGATGCTATATCTACACTAAATACAGCTATGGGCTCAAGCCCAACCTGGCTCATATAGCGAAACACTGGAAGATAACAGTGCGTAGAAGTAGCTTACCGTCATGTTTCAAGTAGTGCTGAGCAATTCACCGGCAGACCCCTAAGTTGAGTTTTTAATCGCGATTACAATCGAGGTAAATTTACTTTTAAGTTGACTTGTGAATGAGCAGGGATCGACGAGTCATCGCTGAGTGGAAGTGGACTGACGACGCGTCAACAATGACGATGATCTTTGTTATATAACACAATACCAACCGGACGAATTTCTCTTGAACCAACCTCCCTTCAATGGGGATCACTATCTGGCAGGTAGACGCTCAATAAGGGGGAGCGTTATCTGGCAAGTATACACTCACTAAGGCCCACTATCTGGCAACTTTGCTCCTCTTATGGCACAATTATTTAAATTCTCATTAAATTGATTAAATATTGTTATAAACTTGCATATTAAAAATTAAAACAAGAACAAACAAAAAGGCAATGCGAGTAGAATTCCTACAAATATAAATATATATGTTCGGTGCAACTGGGCTGTCTTGGACGTTCAATTACGCACTGCAGGAAGCGTTAAGCGTCAATTTCTTCAAAATAAAAGCCCTGCATTTTTAGACAACTGTTGTTATTATACAAACATATACACAGGCAGTGGGAACATAAAGTGTATGAAGTGACAATGAACCATGACTAATTAACACGCACTAACGTTGCTGTCATTGACTTTGAAAAGCTCATATAAACTGGTGTAGGGTTGAAAAAGGTGTAGGTCTAACTTACTGAATTGAATATACAGGGCAGTGTTTAATTGAAAGCAGTACAGTTAAGTTTAAACGCAAATTAATTTGTTATAGTGGCTAAATCATCATACATCAGACTTTGGTATCCCAGAGAGGTTAAACCATAAACACTATCGGTGTCTGCTGTCGCCATTGCTCTATTTAGAATACCCATGGCAACGGAACAGTTAGTCACCTGACCAGTATCGCCCCGCCTCTCCCCTAGGAGTCACATGACCAAACTCCACGGCCCTGTGTGCAGGAAATAGCTTCTAGTCTTTGTATAAGCAGACAAACTGGAGATAGGTGTACACTGTCTTTGCATAAGCAGACAGTCAGGAATAAATGTACACACCACTGAATCAAAGCGACACTTCATCAGAATCCCAATCAAATAATCTAAACTGTTCAGCCTGAAGAAAACAGATGATGTTAAGGTAGGCTCTTCTTTTAAAAAATGTATATATAAATATATATTTATATTTATTCGGCGCTGTTTGCTTACAAACCAAATGACAGCATCATGATCTGAGCTAACTTATAGTTTTAGGATTCTAACTTGCCTGAATATGGTTTACACGCTCGCCCCAATATAAACACATGGATATACTGCTGTGATGAACATTGAAAACAACAACAACATGGCGCTACCACAGTCCAGTGGTCGTATTGTCTGCTGATTTGGGGAAATTGTGACCCATCCCTTTCGGTTTGCAAGCTGATATGTCTACAAGCCTAGAAATCAATGGTGTTTCAGCATTTCATCAATACGTCTCTCTGTAGTTACTAAGTATTAGGAGCCGGGGCAGTCATACCTAGAGAGGTAACATCAAGATTGATACTGCTCAATTAAAAGCATTGAGATGAACTAGTTACTAAAGTTCTTAGGCAGTCTAGGTGGGAGGATGCATGCAATTGATTAATTTCTGTCTGTTTCTAAAATAACTAATTTACCCTTGTCGCTGTTTGTGTGTGTATGTTTGTGTGCCTTCATAATGTCTGCCCTCAGGGATAACCTGTGGGCAGGTTATGTTCTCACAAAAACTATTGTGGAAAGTTACTTTGGATGGTCTTGTGGATTCCTTAACCCTTACAAGGGGTCAGGGGTCAATATATTGAACTGATTGCTGTAGAGATAGCAGTATGTTCTGCTGCGGTGCAGGGGCACAATCTAATTACACACAGACAGAACCTTAGTTTTCACTTTTTATATGCAATACATTTAGACTTTCATGTCATGTATTATAGGTGTTCCACTAGTGTTGACCAACCGTTGGTCCCAAAGCTACCCTGGTTGAGCTACATCTCTATAGCCTATAGTATTTACTTAGTGATTGTTATAACTACTGTATTAGATGTTTATGTAAGGGATCATTAGACATGTGAAAAGTACATATGTATGGACATATGTGTGTATGTATACCGTATGCATGTATATGTATGCTGTATAAATATTAGGTTATGGAGATGTATATAATATACAGATGTATATAGTATGTATGTATGTGTATATATACAATGAATGTATGAATTGTATGCAGTATGTACATATGTGTGAAGACATTAGATATGTTTGATTTTATCTCCAAGTTAGATGGTGTTGACACATGCGTCCATCTAAGATCCGGGAAACGAGTCAGCTCCCACCCAGCACCCTCCTGACCCCACCCTCCTCAGCACCCACTGCCCGCCTGGCTCAACATGTACTCCACTGAGACTGAACACCAGCGAGAAGGTAGCGTGCATCAAGTGCACCCAACATCCCAACACAGTGGAGAAAGTGTTTGTTTGTTCCAGTGAGACAGTCTGTTACAAGGAGAGCTCTGGTATTCTCCTTCTGTCAGACAGGATGGCTAGATACTTAGACCTCCTCTCTTCTCAACTCTTTGCACCATTTTTTTCCTCTCCTGTCTGTACCCCTACCTCTTCTCATTCCTCTCCTCTATCCTCCCATTCCCCTGCTCCTCCTATACCTCACTTCTCTCCTCTGCCTCTCTTTTCTCTCCTCCTCACCCCTCCTCTCAATTACTCTCTAACACCTCTTCCCTTATTCTCATCTCCTCCTCTCTCACCTCCTCCACCCTCATCTTTCCTACCGGCTTCTTCTCTCCTTTCTCCAGCCTCACCTCCTCCTCCTTCTCCTCTTCTAGGTCCCAGTCTGCCTCCCAGCCCCTCAGAAGCAAACCAGCTCCACCCCAGTCCGGTTCCTCCTGGACCCTCAAGGTCCCAGCGGCAGTATGAGCGTATCGGAGAATCCACCGGAACCTCGTAAGAGTTCACTCTTCTCTTCCCTCACACTCCCTCTCCCTCTCCTCCCCACCTCTGTTTCTCCCTCACACACACTCCTTCTCCCTCGCACAGTCCATCTCCATATCCCTCCACATATACTCCATCTGTCCATCCACATTATAAGGCCACATTAATGAAATTGCTCCTCCCATATAATATGGATAGCCTTCCAGTTGGTATACCAACTGGAAGGCTGATCCATCGATCACACATATGGGGGGACACTGAACACCAACATCACGCCTGGAGGGAAAATAGAGGCCTCATTTTCTCGCTTGCTTCGGATAGGACTCAAGTCTATTTGGGATGCAAAATTCGAAAACATTATTTTGCTGTGCTTTGGGCTTAATGGCTAATCAATCACACCTGGTGGTAAAATGAGCATGGGGTTTTCCAGTAGACTGTGATATGTGTTGTTGTCTGTCTCTGAGCTGAGAAGGTCAGAAGTAACACCCTGGCATCCCCGGGCTTTCCAGGTTTTTCCAGACCCTGATTCACATGCTGAAGGGGAACATCGGCACCGGCCTACTGGGTCTGCCCCTGGCCGTGAAGAACGCCGGCCTGGTGGTAAGCAGCAACACAAGGCGCTGATGCCAAATACTGGTCCTTATTGCGAAGCAACCTGCCAGATAGTGGTCCTTTTTGAGAATCTACCTGCCAGATAGTGGTCCCTATTAAGAATCTAGGTAACACTTTATAATAACGTCATACGTAATTTATAAGCCTTTAGTTAATGAACTAATCATTAACAAAACATTAGTATACATATGAGGATGATTAACAAATTATATGTTAAAGGCCCCCTATTTTACCACCAGTTTAATGTTGATCAGCCATTATAAACCATGTCAAAACCTACCCTTTAGTGACATCATCAGTGAGTGTCCACCCAGATGTAAGATGCATAGATTAGCCTACCAGTTGGTACAGTCCACTAGGTAGGCTGGTAGGCTGCGCAATTATTATTCTACAAATGTCTTATCTACAAATGTATATTAATGTTTTGTTAAAGATTAGTTCATCATTTACTAAAGGCTTATAAATGACTTATGACTGAACGTTATTATAAAGTGTAACCAGAATCTATTACTTATTGAGGATCTACCTACCAGATTATGTTTTTTTGTGTCGACCTGCCAGATAGTGGTTATTATTGAGAATCAACCTGCCAGATAATATTTAGTGAGAGTCAACCTGCCAGATAGTGGTCCTTTTTGTAGGGTGAGGAGTGTTTGGTTCAAAGTCACAAGTTTGAATCACTGAATGGCCTTTTGTGGTTGTGCTTGTGTCGTTGTTTTGCATGCTTGTGGGTTGCTTGAGCAAGATTATCCAGGAGTGTCAAAGAGTGTTTGGTCCGTTTTAATCTAACCCTGGAGCGTTTTGACCTCTGGTTCGATTGAAAGCAGGGATTTTGGTCCGTATCCAATTAAACTCTGGTTCGGTTCGCTTTAGGTGTGAACATGATCCGACCCAACTATAGGAAACAAACCAAAAAAAGCAATGCATTGTGGGTTGATTGTACACTTTTGCCGCAAACTGGAAATAATAAACATATTCAGCCAGGTATACTTGAACTTTTCCTAGATTCAAATGACAGATCCAGAAGTGGTGCAAACACACAACAAACAACTTGCTGTCTCGTCAGGTGCTCATACTGTTCCCTTTTTTTTGTTATTTTATTTGTACGAACAACAAAGCAAAATGAAGAAGCCAAAGACCATACAAAGTTGTTGTTGCTCCATTATTATTGTTTTTTTTTATTATTGCAAAAGGAAGCGTAATGAGTTTCCCTCTGATGTTCTGTCCAATAGTCCATTTTTTGGTTTTCTTGACAAAGTCCTGTGTAAACACTAACATAACCAAATTAAAAATCGAACAAAGTAGCAACTTCACCATTGAACCGGACCAAATCTTCCAAATTCAGGTGTGACAATGAAGACAAAGAGGGTTATAGGCAGTGAGTGATCCAGCACAGAGGTCATTAGATAACCACCTGGTGCAGATCAGGTGTTGTATGCAGACGTGTGCAGTTAGCGGTCAGGTGTACAGCTAACAGCCTCTATAAGTTAACGCTGGGGTTATTGGTCATGTGTTGGAGCTAACACTAGCTGCCAACAGTCAGGTGTTGGAGCTGTCAGACCGTACTGCCAGCTGTGAGACTACCGTCGCCGTCAGGAATCCTGTAAATGGTTAACTTGTTGTCAAGTTTGCTAGATGCAACAGTGAACCTGCTTTTCTACATTTTATATATAACATCCTTTGCCTATTTGAGCCGAACTTGACTATTATTCTTCAAGCACCTTATTTAACAAACCATTTTTGGAAGTGTGTTTTTTTTTAACCGACAGGGATGGATTGGAGTTAAAAAACAACTGTGTGTGTCTATCTTTCCCACCCTACATCCTCCTCATATCCCTCCTATCTCTTTCTCTCCAACTATCCTTCACCCCCACCACCATCTCTTCCCTCCCCCCCTCTCTCTCTCTAGCTGGGTCCAGTCAGTCTGCTGTGTATGGGCATCGTAGCAATCCACTGTATGAGGCTGCTAGTCAAGTGCTCCCACCATCTTAGTGAGAGGTAAGCTTTCAGCTCCTCATCCAAGCCTGAGGTGAGCCTGGGCCCGCTAGCTGAGGCAAGAGGAGCCCCTGTCTCTGGAAGTGGGAGCAATGATGTGCATGCAGTTTATGTATGATGTGTGCATGATGGGACCCTTATTGACATTGCACCTATTCCTAAACATAACACTCTGACTTATTCCTAAACTCTGACTTCTCTCCTAAACTTGAATTAACCATCCATAACCTGATACCTAAACTTAACCATCTCTAGCCTTATACCTAAACTTTAGAATCTCTAACCCAATACATAAACTTAACCATCTCTTACCTAATACCTAAACTAGACCATCTCTAACCTAATACATCAACATAACCATCTGTAACCTAAAACATAAACGTAACCATTTTTTACCTAATACATCAACATAACCATCTTTAACCATTTAACTAAACTTAACCAACTGTAACATAATTCCTTAACTTAACCATTGTTAACCTAATACCTAAACTTAAACATCTCTAACCTAATATCTGAACTTAACCATCTCTCACCTAATACTGGCATGTAACAATCTTTAACCTAATACCTAAACTTAACAATCTCTTACCTAATACATAACCTTAACCAGCTTTAACCTACCACCCAAATGCAACTAAACCATTAGTTAAAAGATCCTGTTTAAACGTCTATTTGTGAAGGCTCACCTCAGATTTGAGAATTTGTTTAGGACTTCTAATGAGCCTCTGACTTACTTTACACTTCTTCCTATGGTTGTTCCTAGTGTCCACCATTGGAAGACTGTGATTGTACTGGGCAGCTCCCAGTGTCATCCAGTAGAATAATGTGGTTGTACTGGGTTGTTTGTTGGTGGAAATGTACTGGTGGAAAGTGAGGCAGCGTGTTAAACCAATATGCTAGCTCAGCAGAGAGCTAGTAACTCATCCGGTCTTCTGCAGGGTCAGCTGTTCTGCCGCCTGCTCACCACAGCTTCTCGTTATTCAGGTCCCACGATAGACCTCTAAAGAAATCCATTCAATTAGACACGCAGCCTACTGGTTATGGTCTAAAATAATAAGTGAACATGGAGTTAGAACAGTGTCATGTTGGTTCAATAATGTAGCATATATTAGATATTTAAAGCAAGGGTAGGCAAATTATTTTATAAGCATTTTCTGTCATTTGTTGAGATTCTCTATACATCCCGGCAGCAATCAATAAATCAAATGCTCTGACAAAAAAAATATACAAATCTGGTATCTGTGGCTGTCACAGGCCTGTAATAAGCCTGTTCAATCATTTAATTAAGTCGGCTTTCCTGTCTGTCTACCTACCTACCTGGCTGTCCCCTCATTGCGCGTGACCGGAGTCTTCCACAAGGCTTGGCAGACCTATTGCTGAAGCTTGTGAGCTAGTCACATGTTTTGGGGGAGTGGCTTTGGCGGGAGGCCTGAAGCCTGAAAGGAAGGGTGGGATTTCTTTGGTTAGATACTTTGAAAATCTAGCTTACTCTGGCTGGTTTCTGACAATTTCCTACCTTACCTTAAAGTCATGTATGACGGTCATCATTTGTAGTTTCAATAATGTTGCAATTTTTGCATTTACATTACTATACTACTGTCCTATATTCTCTGCTGTGACATCCACATTTTCCATCTGGGATAAATAAAAAGCATTGTCTTATCTTCGTAAATGTAAATATCAATGTAAATGTGTGTTCCGCTTCTACAGGGTAAACAGACCGTTCCTAAGCTACGGCGAAGCAGTGTACATTGGGATGGAGAATGTTTCCTGGATGAGAAGACTCGCACCGTGGGGAAGGTATAGAATCCCCTTCTATCTCTTAATCTGTCTGTTTCTATTAATCTGTCTCACCCTTTTTCTCTCTTTGTCGATCTCTCTATTTATACATGTCTGTATCTCTCCCATCTATCTTATCAATATTTGCTTTATAAGCATGGCTGTGGGAAAAGGGCTGTGAATTAATGTAATCTTCATGTTATTACCGGTAACAAACAACTCACCTGTCTTCCTAACAAACTCAGCTTTACCGTCCACTGGTTTTCCTCAAGACTGTTGTCTCTCCCCCTTTTGTACTCTAAACAAGTGACGGTTGCAGTAGGAACGGAAGCAGACACATCATCAAATTTGCAGATGACCAATTGTTATCCTTCTAGAACAGGAGGAACAGAACCCAGGGCTGTTTATTCAGTTTTTACATGTTTGAGTCTTTCCCTCACCTAAATGTGTCTCAAACCAAATACATGGTCATCGATTTTAGAAAGAGGACTCCTAGTCCTGTACTCAACTCTATTAAGAAGGTGCTTACATTTAGCTGGTGGATAGATACAAAATATCTGGGCATTGTTCTTGATAACTGTAGCGATCGACCCTGCCACACACCACCCATGTGGTTTCACTGGGCTCCTCCGGCACAAGGATACAGGTAGATGTAGAATATCAGTTTATTGCAGAGTTGGAAAGTTTGTTACATGCAGAGCGAGGCTGCGTTTCATTCAAATTTAAACATCCCCTCATTGACTTCCCTTCAGTCCTTGGTATTCTGTCACACAGAGAGGAGAGGAGAACTTGAGCAGGGGATCTAAATGGAAAGCATCTGCCCATGACAACCTTCAGCAAAAACTATCATGGATCCAGTGTCCGACATGAACAATTAGCGCTATACTGCTTTTTACAAATCAGAAATACCTGCAGACTCAAACGAAGAGCCATTAATGATTAAAAACATTTATGAAAATATACTTGTATACTCACACTTACGTATACAAGCTACTAACAATGTGAATGCTACAATCCACCTAGGTGGCTTTTATTGGGCTCCTCCAGACAAAGGACGCAGGTGGTGATGGTGGTGATGTTGAAAGCTGGTTTATTGTAGAAGTTTGTAGACAATGATACATGACCTGGGGCAGTCCCTATCCCCATCTCCCTTCTGGAGCATGGGTCTTCGGCGGCTGTGCTGGCTGGCAGAGGTGCGACTGGGCCTGGCCTGCTGCGGGCTGGTCCCAGGGGCTGGGACCAGACGGTTACCCGTGGTGGTCGCTGCGCTGCCTCCCCCTTCCTCCGCTGGGCTCCACTGCGCCGTTGTGGAAAAGGCTGGTGCTTGGTGGTGGATGTCCATCGCCAGTGCTGGTGGCCACTGCATCCTCGTACAGCCCTTTTGGGTCCTTTCTTTGTTTGAAGAGGCCCCACTCTGGGCATCAGTGTAACAATGACAATGCTACACGCCACCTACGTGGCTGCCACACTACACCTAGGTGACTTTTACTGGGCTCCTCCAGACAAAGGACGCAGGGTGGTGGTGTTGAATGCCGGTTTGCAGACAGTGATACATGAGCTGGTGCTCCATGTTCCCATGCAGGAGATCTCCCTGAGTGTGTGTGGTGATGGTTGGTTTAACCTGTGCACATTGATTGCTCAATGTGCAACAGGTGTGCAGCCTCACCCAGCCCCAGAGTCCAATCAGTCTGACTCGGGCCAGGTCAGGCTGCTTAAACCAGCCATTGTCCACACGTTTTACGTACATTACTACCACATAACCATGGATGTATTTTCTTGCACCAAATGCATAACTGTAATGCATTGTTGGTGATATACATCTCTGGAGTGACCATCGTTGTTGACTAGCTCCCTCAAATCTTCGAGGGTCGATCTCACCAAGTTCACTTACGATTTTCAGACAAATGGATGCAACAACACATAGGATGCCGACGGGGATTCCCCCATAGGCAAGTCAACGAGGGCATGTTGAATGAACATTGGAAGGCAGCCTAGGTGTTCAATACTGACATGTCTTTTGCTCTTGAAAATGTGCTCTTTTAACGTCTCCACTAAAATGATGACTCTTCTACAGAAGCTTCATTGAAACAGCTGTAACCTTTTGTATTGTGGCTTGGTATGGGAACATTACTCTGGCCAACAAGAACATCCTTGAAAGGCTGAGCAAGGTGGCAATCAGAATATCGGGTGGGAGTCAGGCACAGTTTATGACCCTTTTCTAACAAGCAGGTTCTGTCAGCAACAACCCCTTCATAATTAGTTTTTGCTGTATCGCTCTGGTTGTCGTTTTAGGGCGCCTGCTAGGTGGACCAAGCCATATACGTCTCTTTTGTCCCTATTGCCATTTTCATCTTATACTCTAAATAGCATGGATCTGCAGCTCAGATCTTACTAATGGCACACTGTCGTTGCACTGTATCTGATATTGTGTCTGAACTACGTTTGTGTTGTATTGCTGTTGTTCTGCTGTCTGTCTGTATGTACTTAATGGGATCCTGGCTCCAAAGCATTTTGCAATGGTTTAATCAAGTCTCTCTCTCTCTCTCTCACTCTCACTGTCACTCTGTCTCTCACACACTCACTCACTCACTCACTCACTCTCTCACTCTCTCTCACACACTCTCACACTCTCTTTCTCACTCTCAGGTGGACAGTAAATCTGTTCCTCATCATAACCCAGTTGGGTTTCTGCTGTGTGTACTTTGTCTTCCTCAGTGACAACATCAAGCAGGTTAGTCACATCCACACACCTACAGACATTTTCATACACAGAAACTCACGTGCACACAAACACATTCTTGCTGGTCCATGGGGTTATACTTTAATTATCATGTCTACCCATCCATAAGAAACATAATGTGAATCATGTTATTGGGCCATGTATGCATATAATGTGATGTACAGTTTCTCACCACTAGGTGGTAGTATACGGCCTCATCCGAGAACTGTACAGTTAGATCTAGCGTTTCCCTTTTTCTTCTCCGTCTCTCTCTCTCTCTTCCTGTTCTATCCTCTCTTCTCCTCTCTCCACAACTCCTTCCTTATCACTTCTCTCCCCTCCTCATTTCTTCTCTCTTCCTCTCCACTGACCTCTCGCCTCCCCTCTCTTCCCCTCAACATGAAAATGTATTCATCCCCCCTGTGGAGGGCTTTCAATTCGTTTTTCTGCCTGTGAATGTTATTGAGGTAGAACCATACGTGTAGGGGAAGCATTATGTTTAGTCATTTGACCTTTTAGTCGCCTCAATGTGAACATCAGGTTTATTGTGTTCATCGGGTACAAGTGGTTTACAAAGCCATTTTACATTCCCCAGGAAATCCTGGGGAACGGATAACGACCTTTACCATGACTTGTCACGTGGGGATATATGTATATATTGTATATGTATCTTTATCGGAGGCTGTCTTTCAGAGTAGAAAAATTACTGAGTGAGACAAATGTGGGTGAAATTAGCGAGAACTATGAAAAACGTATTAAGTTTTATCCTATTTGGACGTTCCCAGTTCAAAATGAGTTTTGAACTGCATTCTATCCCAGTGACCGATCAGAATAGAACATCACTTTCTCCTTTTATGACTGCTATGACAGCAGAGACTGTAGTGGAAGAGATCACAACAGATTTTCAAATTAAAAGAAAAAACCTTTCTGATGGAGTTTTAAGCAACTTCTGAATAACACCTCCCTCTTCCTCCCTTCATCTTCCC
>OOFG01071655.1:0-19961 GCA_900323295.1 Molva molva | reverse complement strand
CATGTGATTGACATGCAAGATGGATTCACCGACCCAATCAGGGAAGAGATGCCCTAATTGGTCAGAAATGAGCTGATGAAATGAATGAGTCTTAAATCAAAATGGTCTCATACATTTGCAGGCCCCAGTCAACTGGAACAGATATTTCACAGAACATTTCACTCACTAAAAACTGATGGCATTTCTTATAAATTATGGTAGCTCTTAAATCTTACAGCACCTTTAACTTTAAGTAAAAGCAGGCAACTGTCATTGTTCATCATGCACGTAGCTCCATAACAGGCTGATCAACGTGGCCCAGTCAGCATGGCTTGTGTGGGAGTCATGTTTTAATGGTGGACATCCCTCCCTGCGTCTGACACTAAATTGACATTGATTAAGTGAACCAGTTTAAAACATGCAATTCATTTTCAAACATTGTAAATATGTGGGATGGCCATTTAATTTCATCTCACCAGACCCCCAATCCCCCTGGAGCACGCAGAGATGGATGTTCATACTAATGAATTAAGATGTCTATATGCATTCAGGGCACTCTAGCATCAACACACACACACTCACACACACACACACACACTCACACACACACACACACGCCTGTAGCTGCACCCTTTACAAACAACCAGAAGCAGAAGGAGAGAGACAACGATAGTGTCTAGAGAGGGAGGCAGAGGAGAGGGAATTTGTCTTAAGCCTATTAGGGCTATTAGGGATACTTGCCAGTAATGATTGAAAGCCATTTAGCACTGTTGCATTTACCAAGAGGATCAGCCCTGGTCTGGTTAAGACGCCTGACGGATTATCCTGCTCTGAAACCTATACGCTGGCCACATTGATAGATGCAGGCACCACGGTCCAGGATATGGAAGTCAAATGGACATAGTGAAGCGAAGGCATGACCAAAAATACAAACAGGTTTTCAAAAGGATTTCAGTGTTTTTGTGTCTATTATGTTTAGTTTTGTTACATATAAAGATATATATTTTGGGTTTTCATATTGTACAAAAAAAAACATTTGTAAGCAAAAGCTTTCAAAATGTTGCACAATGGAACCTGTGACACTGAAACTCACTCTTGAACCATGAAAAGCCTAAAATACTGTACAGGTCCAAAATACGCTGTATGTAGCATTTAGATAATTGCTTGCATGAGGGTTCATAAAGAAAAGTCAGCCAGAGCCTTATAATGTTCTGTCAGTCCTCTATATATGTGATTTACTATACTTGCTTAAGGAAGTAGGTTTATAGTCAGTTATACTGGGAGTGTGGTTTACTTCATTTTTGCCATGCTCAGGTGTTCTTGGGCTCGGGGGGGCTCATGCCTAACTGTAGCATTGCAGCTTTTGTAAACCTCAGCAAAGCCTCATTCAATTCTCACAGAGCAGGGATAGCTGTTTGAAAATGATACCATCAGTTCCTGAACAACTTGGATGTGGATTTTAAGTTTTAATCCTTAAAGCAGAGCCTGTATTTATGCATGCAAACACACACACACATACACACGCACACACACACTCACGAGCACGCACACATACATACACATAAACACACACACACACACACACACACACACACACACACACACACACACACACACACACACACACACATGTGCATGTGTTTGTACATGTGTGCATGTACAAACACAGAAGCACATAAACACACCAGTTACACTTGAACATGAATGATTTGAATGCTGTCAATTCCATCTAGTTGGATGCTCTTCCAGATGTTTGGGCTGTAGCAGTGTTATGTAACCCAGTGTAGCTTGGGGATTACACTGACAAATAGGGATTAAAATTGAAAAAGAACGTCAATTTACGATTAAATTGTGACATCTCGATGAAACATTAGATGAATCACAGCTATGAAAGCCCCTCAAAGTATTGGTAAGTAATGATCTTAGCAAGTGGGTTTTGATCTGTCACAACTCGGTAACGCATATGCACTGTACTAAGATGTTCTGTGTATTGACTACATTGCAATGTGTTTTTGTAGTCCTCATATTCCCCATAACACCCCAATTGAAAATGTGATACAAATAATTGTAGATAAAGTGGTTATATTATATAATAAAGCAAAAGTTAAAAAGGAAAGCAGCTTCAGAGAGCAGTATTTTGATAAACGTATACATGAACATGGCACTCAACTAATTCTGTAGCATGAATGTTAACGTTATAGGCCACTACAGAACCAAGTGAAATGCACTTCACGTATACATTTAGTAAAACAAACGACTCCACAACTTCGGTCAAAGTTATTCAGTAATCTATAATGACGGGTGAAACTGTGACTGCAACTGCAACTCAAACTAGCGTCCATGCGTTGTGAGACAAGGTAGGGGGCGTGAGTGTCCGCCTGCCTTAAGCTTCGTGCTCGACACTGGAAGAACTGGTCGTGGCGCGCAGACAGGTCGCCCGGACTCGGTAACCAGTCGCCTGTCACTTCCACCTGGGACTTATTTATGGTTATTATACATTCGCGGGAAATGGAAGTCATTGGATTTTACTGCACAACTGCGCCATACCGTTGCGTGACGTGATGCGAAGAAGGAGATCGGCCTTTGGAGGAAGATATTAATGGTTTTGAAAGATTTAGTTGGAGTAGCTAGTAGCTAGCCGTTGCTAGCAACACTGCTGGCTACTTCAGGCGGAAGGGATCTGCAAGGATGCTCCGCTGGACACGGCAGCAGCTGGTATAACAGCCTTTTATTACTCTGTTCTCGTCTCTTTATCGTCACAGTGGTTTGAATGAGTTTATGTTTTAAACACAATCCATCTGATGGATCTGGATTAACATTATGCTAGCTAGCCAATAGTTTTAAGTCCAAAACATTACGTTTGCTATCGTCATTGTTTGGTGAGTCGGGTTTGTTTATTAATATTTCACTTAATGGTAATAGTAACCTGATTAATGGAAACCTGTTCAAATTCTAATGGCATCATCAGACTCTTCTTTTGTATTTGTACATATATGTTTTGCCTAACAGTTAGCATGTGGCTCATTTCTGGTCTCGGCATGTGATGTTGTCAATTCATTATTAAATGCGTTGACTTGTGAAATACTAAAACTTGGTAAAGTTTCACCAACTTGATTAACTCGGATGCTTAGCTTTTGTCTTCCAGTCCACTGATAAACTGTCCTTATTTACTCAGTCACCAGTTTGCAGACTTGTTGACGTTGCCTGTAACGTCGGCGCTTTCTTAATGAACAGTGCTTAAAGTTATTCACTGTGTTCCTAGGTCAGCTGGAGAGCATATGGTTCCTTTCATACTGTTTAGACAAACCTGATAAACCTGATAACGTAATCAAATCAGTGTTTCCATTTTGATATGATGAGGTATGTAAGATGTATTACAAGGAAGTCTGAACGTAGTATTGCAGAGGGATATTCGTCAACGATAAAATCACCTAGTGTACACACACACCCACACACACTCATTGTTTCAAGTTCAATATATAACACTATTTTAAATGGACTTCGGGCTGTAAAGGAATGGGTAAATCAATACATTCACATATTAAGGTTGGTCACACATCAGTCAAGTCGTGAATGTTGTTAAAACGAAATCAATACACATCCCGGTTTTAAAGACACAGATTCTCACCCAGTTATTCTCGTAGAAGGTTAATTGAATCAGCATTGACATGTTTACTGCAGGTTGCTGTATTTTTTGTACCATAACGTATAACAAATGCATCGCCCACACTCTCACCACCATCAGAGGCTTCCGGAAAACAGTACATTTCCTACAGCACCAAATATACTTGCAGCAACTATCTGTAACCTCATTACTGACGTAATCAAGTTCTACCGACAAGGGAAACTGCAGTGCTGTACATGGCTGTTTGGTTCTCAATAGCAACAGTGCAGGGTTGTTTATGAAAGAAAAACACATCATATACATGAGAAGGCATGTGCATGCACTTACTCCTGGGTTGAAAGAGATGCCCACTGGAAGGTACACAAGTGCAAGCACAGTAGTCCTTCATTGGTTCACATTTGTTTATGGGTTAATTTTTGAACGCGACATTGGCTCATGCTGAGAAGGAGAAAGGAGGAGAGCAGCCAAGGCTTGGCTGCAGACTGTTCACATTCGCTCCGAGGGAGTGTGGAGCCATGGACAGATTGTATTGATGGGTTCACTGTAACAGGCTGTTCCTCTTTTTTCGTGGCACCAAATGGGACGTGTCATCGAAGAAATAGGAACAATGTTAATTTATTAGAGGAAACGCATGGCACCGTCAATAACGGCAGTTGTTTCATTTTTTTGTGCAACAATAACATAAGGCTTATCATTCATGAAACTTGCAAAGTATTTTTATAGAAATATGAACAATTTATGCATGAATCAATTATTTATGAACATGCGAAAAATAAATGTGATGTCTTTTGGTCAGTTGTTGATGACGATCAGAAGTGTTTCAGTCTGTCATGTAAGACATTGCAAATGAATCATTCAAGACGTGGCAATGTTTTAGTGTTGCAGTAGTCGCCTATTAATAAAGCAGATAGTGATATAGGTGCAGCAATGTTTCCGTCTCTGTCCCCACACCTCCTTCAGCAAAATTGAAGCAGAATAATAGTTGGTATTATTATTTGTTGATAGAAGAAAATCTGCATTAGAATGCTCCTTTGGTAACTTACCTCAGATCTGTTTTACATCCACTACTTTATCTCTCTCTCTCTCCCTCTCTCTCCCTCCCTCTCTCTCCCTCTCTCTCCCTACCCCCATTAGCTCATCCAATGTGATTTAAACACCTCTGTGCTCAACACTGTGGTGTCACTTATCTTTTACCCTGCTCATGCATGATGGTACTTGAAGGCCATTCGGATGAATGTGTTAATACGTTGTTGGCCTATTAACTTTGATGGATATCCAGTATTGAATAAGAAGGAGTAGAAACCACGTAATTCCAGTGTTTACAACTGGGAAACTAGCTAAACCAACCTAGCAGTAGCCAACGACGTCTGTTGATGTCAACTGTTGTTCAAATATGTTATTTTATCTTCTTTTATTAGGAAGGTGTAGAAAGAGACATACAATGTTGTAAATATTTATCAATCAAAATTTCACTACATTGTTGAGAAATAACTAATTGGTTGGCAATGGTTTGTCTTTTAGTTATGGTGGCCGAGACGTGTGACAAAATGCATCTCCAAAACGCATTGCAAATTCAAAAAACACAAGCACATTAACAAAAAACACAAACGCAAAAGCCACAACACAACGTCAAACGCCACAGCACAAACGCAAAAGCCACAACACAACGTCAAACGCCACAGCATAAACACAAAAGCCACAACCCAATTGCTAATGCAACAAATCAACATATGTTGCTAATGAAATGCTCCTACAGCATAGAATGTGGATAGCCTATGCCTTATTAAATAATAGGTAATCTTTGAAACGTTACCTTCACCTGTACAAGGTGTATCAGCATTAGGCTTGTGCCAATTTCTACCAGATCATATATTGGCAATTGAAGGGATGATACGCCAATATTAGGGTGACTTTAACTAATTTACTATCAGAACTTATTCTATAAACAGAGCGCACATAGACCCCGTCTGAATAGCTCTCTGCCTCCATCTTGAGCTTACAACGTACTGAATGACTATGACTAAGCCTTTTGGTTGTTTACCTCTTGGAAGCTTATCTGGTGTCATTCGATTTAAACAGTCTAATGTTGACTGTTTTCTACCGGCAGCCAGGTTCAACTGGATCAACCAGTAACTAACGTACTGTATAGTTAACGTAGATGGTTGTGAGTGGGCTGTGGGCTAATTAGGCTGAACTGCTCAGAAAGGGAACACCTGGACATGGAATTGAACAAGGGCTGAAAATGAACCACTAAAGGCAGCACCACAGTCCAGAATATGGAAGTAAATTAGACCTAGTGAAGCAGGGGCATGACCAAAAGGACAAACAGGTTTCAAAAGGTCTGAATGGCTGCTATTATTGATTATACGGTTCTTCTTTGGTATTCCTTTGTGACAGGTCATACTTAACTATATGAATATGTTTTTGTGTCTATTATGCTTGGTTTTGTTGTATATAAAGATATATATTTTTGGTTTTCATATTGTACAGAAAATACGATCAGCTTAGGTAGTGTGGTCAAACAATGGCAGTTCTGTAAATAGTCAGTGAATTGATGCACTTGAGAACAGTGATCCACTGATCAGGCCCTACTGCAGTTCAATTCCATAATTGTGATGATGTATAGTAGTGTTGTATATGTGCCATCTATATGAATTGAAGCTAAACAGTTCAGATACCACATCCAGTGCTACTGTAAATAAACTTGCAACCAGCCTATACTCATGTAGACTCCATGGCATCTCCACTTTTGAATGATTTCAAGTAGTTAAAGAAGAAATTCTCCTGGGGCAAGAACACATTTGCGGATAAGAGTAACATTAACAATAGCAGTGTATAACATGATTGAGTACACAGGAAAAAAAAAGGTGGAGAATCTGGAGGGATAATAACTGACAAAAATGCTTCACATGTGCACCACAGATGAGTCTGAGTTGGCAACCGTTGTTCATAGAAAAATAATATACCAATGTCCCTTTTGAGAGTGAGACCAGAAACACTCTGGTCTCAGGCTCAGACACACTCGGTGTGTCTGAGCCTTTACGGTTATCAAACCTAGGCTTGTGCCAATTTGCGGTCGAATCGTAAATTGACAATTGAAGGGATGATCGACAATTAGTTTTTCCTACGCTGATATTAAGGGCGATTTTAATTAACTTACTATCAGAATTTACTCTATAAACAGATCGCAGGTAGACTCCGTCTAAGCGTAGCGATCTGCCTCCTTCAAAATCAGACTTTAACCCCTCCTCCAGCCGCCTCCTGGCGATCGCATCGTTTATTGGCACTCTAGAATAACCATGATTGGACAATATGGAAATAGAGACAATCGCCCAACCCTAACCAAACTGTGACGTTTTAATAGCGCGGTTAACCGTGAAACCGGTTAATCCCTGCATCCCTAGTGCAAATAGTTGTTCAGTTCGCAATTTAAAGACATCCTATCATCCGGGCTTCATAATACTGTTGCTTCTGTTCTACACAATCAAATGTGTAGGCTACTTTCTATTATTAAGGCACTTGTTTGTTACTTTTTCTATTTATGCGCCGTACATTTAGTCTAAAGTAATGAATGAACTAATGCTACCTTCATTATCGTCATGTGATTTTTAGAGAACACATGGTTGATCCAAGCTGTGAAGAAACTATTAAATGGCACTCGGATCATATCTTTGTTCAACCGTATGACGAAGATTAGATTTGATTGGATCGTGCAACAGCGACACACTACACAAGTGCTCTGATGTTTTTGCAGTTTTTATATGAGCATTAATGTGTGGTGATATTATTGGTTTTACTTGAACGTGGACATTGTCAGTGATCACAGCGTTCTTCTTGCTGTAGAGCAAGTTAAAGGTGTTGTAGGATTGGAGAGTTGTAAAGAGTTAGAGGGGAGACTAGGGATTCAACGGTTCAAGTAAAAAATTGGAACCGTTTCGCTAGTCAAGGTTCGGGGCATGTTTGTATTGTTCGGTTCATTCGGTTGAAAAAGATTATTACGGTAATTACGGTACCCAGAGAAACCTCTCAGTCTCGGATGAAGTCGCTGTCCCGGCAGGGCTCAAGACTAACATTTTCTACTAGCTTTTTCATTTGGTGGCACCCCTGTTTTCGCCGCTTTGTTGCAGTATTGACATGTTATTTGTCACGTCATTTGTCAAATGTTTTTAGCGCATAGGTGGTCCCTTTTATGTTCTCCCGCAAGCGCTTCGACATCTCTTTCCTCACGAATCAACTATTCACACTCCTATATCAAAAAGTTCTCCCTACCAATAATAACAGGCTGCTAAGGTAATATACTCCAGTTATGATTTTTTTTTTTATTGGCGTTCCGTCATCTCCAATAGTGCATTTCTTTGCATGCTCTTGAATAGGGCTAGTGCTGCGGTGCAGCAATTAAATGTCTTCGTTGCTACAGCCCTATTTTAGAAATGTAACATGGTGGCACAGCGGCACTATTACATTGTTTGGGGAGTGTGTGTGTGTGTGTGTGTGTGTGTGACGTTTTTACAGGCACTTGTGTCATCCCCTGTTTTACCAAAAATGTACCATACCGAACCGAAAACTGTGATATGAACCGGACCGTCAATTTTGTAAAGCGTTCCTTCCCTAGGGGAGACAGATTCAGTAAACAAACCCAAAAGATCATCTTCTCCCTCACTGCTCCCTTCATCCCTATGGTTCTCAGCCATTGAGAAGTCTTGCATTTGCAAGATGGATTCCCCAAACCAATCAGGGAAGAGATGCCATGATTGGTCAGAAATGAGAGGGGAGCAGTCTAAAAACCAAGACGAGCTAGACTGGTGCAGTCAGCCAGAATAGAGCATTTCACTTATTAATGGCTGACTGATGGCTATGGCATTTCTAACTTATTAGACTTCAATTATAACACTTGAATTGTACCTACTTCACCTTTAAATTTGTTTAAGTGGTGAACCTGAAGCTTTTTATGGAAAGAAATGTCCGTTAAGTCACTATCTATCGCTTCATGAGGTAACACAATGGTGATTGAGCCACTGATGAAAGCTATTTTTTGGGGCAAACTTTGTTGTTGTTGTTAATTGATGGTGATTTTGTCTCCTGCGCCCCCCAGGGCTTCGACCCCCCCCACCAGAGTGATACCAGGACGGTGTATGTGGCCAACCGTTTCCCCCAGCATGGCCACTACATACCGCAACGCTTTGCAGACAACAGAATCATCTCATCCAAGGTACCGCCGTCATCACTGCTCATCTCTGCCCGCTTCAACCTCACCTCACATTAAATCCTTTTTTTAGGGGATTCACTGATCAGGTTTTTGTAGGCCATTCCCGATCTCCAATGTTTTTAATGTGTGATCAGCCAATCCTATCACCAATACATTTTTTACAGTGAAATATATGCTAATGTTACGTTCCTTATGATAATCATTGTGTGCCGAGTATACAAGGGTTCTTTGTTTGTCCGATATAAGCGCTGTTATGTGAGAGTTATGGCTATTTTGTTGAGGCAATGAAATGTGCCTTTAAGAAAATAGGCGACAGCATGTAAACACAGCACTATGGAGTTCAGTTTGGCCTTGTTAAGAGGTTAGCCACACAGCTATCTGACCTCGTCAATTAGTTTAGACGTTAATGAAGGCTACAAGGGAACATGGAATAAATGAAATGCCACTTTAACAAAGGCGAAAGAATCAGTGGGATTGCTGTTTATGGCCAGGCCAACACACTCTCACTGCACTAAGGAAAGGAGACTACGGATATTATACATCCAACACTGATTTGACCCAACATATAATCAAATGTATGGTCTCGCCGGTGATACGCTCAGCAAGTATCCATGTGTGCGGACAGAGAAAAGGTCAACTAGGCTGTTCTCTGGTCCCCTACCAGGCCGGTGTGCCAACAAGTTGTGGATAACATATAATGAGTTGGACAGTTCAATGGTCATTACGTATTATAGATAGAATATATGTTGACTGGATTGTACTGCATGTGTCTGGATTGTTTATGAAAATCGCCAACATAAGTGTGTACATCGGTGATGCCAAATATCTATACATTTTGCCTCCTGGGATGTGGCATAGGCCTTTTACCCAGGTATAGAACCGCGTTCCGCCTAGGCTATCTCCTTAAAGGCTCCTGTAACAATTACGGAACTGTATACGCGCAACCCCACAGACTCTGATCAATCTGTGCCATGAAAGGAGCGCTGTCACCTTCTTCACTCTCGAGCTCCGCCCGGCAGTCCAGCTACAGTGGACAGCGCGTTATGAAGTCTAGGTATCAAGAAAGCCTTCACCAGACATTTTAGTAGGGCTGTAGTCAACCAAATAAAATCTTGGTCAACTGAAATTCGACCAACTCTACGACCAATCGATTAATTATAATAACAAAATCTGCACGTTATCTCTAGATTAACTTAATCGGACACAATGCATTCTACCCTACCTGCTGGGTTTCAGATCCACTCTTGGTCCGAATCCGACTCGGCAGAGCTTCAATATAAAGTGTCTCGCACACCGGACGAGTAGTAGATAGACGACACACGTCGGAAGATTCAATTTTAGGTTTTGTTCTTTGTTTAATATAATGGCTCCAAATGGTTGGCTCTGCGATTCGTGCTAAGGTGCCAATTCTGATATGTTCACACTCAAAGCCTATCGAGCGTTAAACACGAAAGTTTACGGAGAATCACAGACAACATGACAAATACATTACTTATGCCTTACGATTTTGGTTGATATGCCTACAAGCTCTTACTTACTTTACATACTTTTTTGTCGTCCTTTTTAACCAAATGCTGCCAGGCCGACGACTTCTTTGGTAACAATTAGTTTGGAGTGGAGTAAATGTTGAGTAAGTTACGACTAGCAGTCTTCCTTAAGTCGGGAGGGTTTTGACCTCCTGTCTTATAAGTCGTATAGTCTATCAAACCATATGGTTATTAAATCAGAAACTACGGAGCCTTCAATATTATTTTTATTCATAATTAATGTTATTTCTAACACGATATATCACTCAAAAATAAAACCCATCGGTCTGCATGTGTCCCTTCCGCTCCTGAACATAATGGATTAAGAAGTGCTTTTACATTTAAAGGTTTGCGCTGGTTATTGCTAGGGATGGTTCAGAGAACAATCGAATATTCGATTATTCGTTCTTGAGGATCAAAGCTGATGTCTTAACCGTTCAATACATGGGGGTACCGTTGTACCCCACTGTTCCCATAAAAATCCCATTCAAATAAGCACGAATTAACGGACGGAACCGGAGTTGGTTCTGTAGCCCCATTCGTTTTTTATTTATTATTATTAATCATGCACAGTAAAACAATATACACAACACAAACCGCACCAGTATGCTAATGAGTGCGGAACGGAGAGCGAGTCTGATGTCATTCAACAGCGTATTGTATAAGTTGCGTAGTTAGTTTACAGAGTGTCGGCCTATTCTGTTGGTATAGGCTAACTAAGTCCTGCAAAAGTTCCACCTTGGCACACTTCAAGAAAATAGAGGTCAATTGAAATAGAGTTAATGAGTTAATGATCGTGTCCGAGAGAGTTACTCTTCCCGGACAACTATAGTATAACACTACGGTGTGTGTGGATGTGTGGAGCTCTCTCTGAGCAGTGATTTATTTTGATGTCCGTAGTGTAAGTGTATGGCACATTTTATATACAAAGTTGCTTATTATAAAGCTCATACACATGACGTTACTAAAAAGTATCACAAAGTTGCCGTGGGTCGTAACACGCCCCCTCCTTCCTAGAACTCTCCGCCCAAAATAAATAATCGCAAGCTTTTATTTATCGCGATTTTGCGGTTCAGCGATTTCACAGATGTCACAACCAAGGGACACCAGCGACGAGGTGTGCAGCAGTTGATATTGTTGGCCGCGTCCGAGAGAGGGTTAAGCTTCTCGGACACTTACAGTATACACTATAGTATACACACACACCACATAGTGTGTGGATGTGTGAAACTGTCTGTGGATCTCAGTCTGTGCATCGGCTGATCGCATCTACTGAGCGCATTTTCTAGTATTAGTAAATAATTATTGACATAATGTACATGCCAGTAAATTTGGCAAACTCTTTTTTTTCACAAATGTTTTGGTTTTTCGTAATTAATTACAAGAAATTGTAATTATTATGACGAAGAAGAGTGAATACTCGCATTCACAGATTCAGCAAAGTGTGACATTGAAAACATCGGGTGTTTTGCAGTCAAATAATATTTTGAAGACGCTAATTAACTGTTCACGCGCCTTGACTAAATTGGATCATAGCAAGGAAACAAACGCAGGAGTGCTACGTTCAGACGGAGGCTAGTGCACTCTGTTTATAGAGTAACTTGAAGCCATGCTTTAACGGTTGGCGTGCCTGCTGGGGAGGAAACAGAGTGCTGCACACACACACTGGCCCGCTGTGGCATAACCATGCAACTCAGAAGAAATATGGTTAAAACATTGTCATTCTTAAAGGACCGGTACTAATAAAATGGGGTATAGTAGGGGTTTTAACGCAGGGTATTGTGATATCTTTCTAGTATCGGTATACCGTGCAACACTAGTACATACTTACTTAACTAGTTACTTAACTTAACTTTCATACTATAGTAACTTAACAAAATGATTTATCTGTTAGTGATCCTGGTATTCAATATCAGACAAAGTATCGGATGTCTTATCCAGAATATACCCAATACAAACAATCTGATACCAAGAGCCAAAGTAAACAGAAAACACTTGAAATTGGGATTTATGGACTGATGGAGACATGATGGTTGTCTTTCATGGAGAAGTATGAGTCAAATATTATCTCTGCATTCGCAAAAGAAAATTGTTCAATAATAAACTCAAATAAATTAGTTTGAACAAATTAAACAATCAACTGATATAAACAATTGACTCAAATATTTGAGTCAATTTTTCAGTTGATTGTTTAATTTGTTCAAACTAATTTATTTGTTACTGTTACTAGTTTAGTAACAGTAACAAACAGTCAGTGTCCAATGCAGTGACGGGCCTCTGGCCCACTGCAACTACGGCACACCTTTAAATAATGTACAGCTGTAATTAACAGACACTGTGTGACCCATTGGTTGCCTGTGGAGAAAGTAGTGCAGCAATTTCAGGAAGGGGAGGGGCCATACGCCCAACCTCGCGGCGCAATGACGTGGAGGACTCCACGTTCAACTTGAAATGATTTAAACCTCTTCGTCAACAGATTTGCAGGACAGTCCAAAAAGACAGTTTTCTTTAAGCTGTGGCTGATTAGTGTTTTTAATCTCACCGTGTTGGAGAACCACCTGACCTAGCGATGCGCACGCGTCCCACCACACGTGAACACACCTAGGGGGCAGCTGCCAGCACCACGAGACTCCATCAGGATATATAGCAGGTCGCAAGGGATGCTCTTTTTGCTCTAACCTGTTGGAAATTACAATCAGTTGTACTTTATGGTAAATCGGTTTGCTGCGGAGTACTTGGACTATGATACACAAGGTGTGTGGAAAAAATATATATATAAATACTTTTTATTTTAATGCCTACGTATATTTGCAAACCACAGGTGGAAGGTTGGGTTACATTTCGTCTAAATGTCCCAGTGCTATCCCAGGGATAACTTTAGATATATATGTAAGGGCGCGAGACGTCCCTCAGTCCGAGAACGCTTCACGTCAACCCCTCCGTTGACGTGATCTTATAAATGCCTGGCCAAACATGGGATGACCCAATCATCCATCATTAGTTTTGTATTTGGATATAAGAACATTATTCACCTGCAAAAGATTCTCACATCACAGTGTGAGAATCGGCAAGACCGACAGAGACAGATGTTAAACTAATTGGTTGTAGTAAAAATAATACTGATTAAATGTTGTAGGATTCTCCCAGGATTTTGTGTTCCGTTGTGGGGCTCATGCTACTCAGTTGTGGCCATAAAAATAAGGGTTTGAGGCCATCGGGGGGGTTAATGGTTTTAGAAGGGTTTTAATAATAATGTATTTAGCAGCTATTTTAATGTTTAAACTACGCCAAAAGATACCAAAAAGCTGTACCTTAGGCTTGGGCAGTATCCATTTTTCTTACCTTCCTGTCATTCCACCGGGGTATACGGTATATGACGGTATTTGTGTCAAATTAATACAATCATTTAAAAATAAAAAATTTAAAGTTAAGTTAGGGCTAGAAGTCATTAGCATGTGTGACTTAGCATTGTCTAGCCTAGAATGTCTAGCCTGTGTGTCTAATACGAAATTTGCCTACTTAGACAAGTCTTGCTGGGTTTGAATAGTAGATAGGAAATAAGCGCCCTTCTTCCATAGATTTGGTCCAAATCTATGGAAAGCGACTTACAATTAGTACATTCCTGTCATCGTAAGAAAACCCTTCAATAAGAACAAGTGCTATTAGTAGTTACAATTCTAGATGCCGTATGTATTTGCAAAGGGTTTAACCTGAGCCAGGCCATACAACAATGATAGCAATCATCAAATCCATTCGGGGTTAGTAGTATACAGCTGTTAAAATAAACAAATAATATATATCCCCCAAAAGAAATCGTACTCGGTATCCGCCGACACTCAAGTTCAGGTATGGGACTCGGTATCGGAAAGGAAAATATGGTATCGGAACATCTCTACTTTTTAGTGTTGTAGAGCTGTTGGGATACACGTCAAAACAGCGATTTTAATGTAATATCCATTGGGAACATTTAGAAAGGAGAGACATATCCGGCTATTGTTCAGGGCAGCGTACTTTGTAATTCGCCTATTGTGTAGAAATATTAACCAAACAATGGCTCTATAGAGAGGAGTGCTGCTGGCCGACGGCTTCGCTTGGAAGCCCTGTCTGTTCGGCAGATATACACCGCTAGACACTCGGGACTCATACTGTTGATCGGTCTCAATCCCAATGCAACGGCAAAGACTTTATTTTGGACTATTTATTTATATATATACATATATTAAATATATATCAACATAATAAAAAATGGATCCATAAGATGTCAGAAAAAAGTTGAATAGAAAGAGGAGCGTCTGTATTTTTGACGGTATTGAATAAAACCTTTGGTATTTCTAAACATCCTGGTATACTGTGATACTGCCAAAGTCTACTCTACCTACTAATAATAACGGGTTGGTGATTTAATAAACATGAATAGAACCGGTTGCAATGTTTTCCCTTTTATGGCGATCCGTCCCCCACAATAGCGCTTGTGTGGTTTGTTACGACCAACGGCAACGTTGTGATCATTTTTTAGTAACGTTGTTGTGTAAATAGCTTCATAATGAGCAACATGGTATATGAAACCGCACCCTGGTGTTATACTGAGAAGCCTAACCATCAATCGGATGCGGACATCAAAATAAATGTGCCAAGACGGAGCTCCACACAGTCACACACACCATAGCGTTATACTAAAGTGGTCCAGGAAGTCTAACCCTCTCTCAGACGTGGCATTCAACCGCTGCCCAGACGGAGCACTACACGTCCACATACACCCCGCCTCCGCTGTCCCTTGGTCCTGACGTCGAAGAGTATACTATACTATAACCAAGAGTATACTAACAGGCACCAAGCAGAGTGGAGCGTTCACGTAGTGTTTTGGGTAGACCGGCAAAAACACAGGATTTGACTCCTGTTTTCTCTAAATAAAGGTCTTATTTCAGTAACAGTGATAAAATGGCATAGATTATATATAAGACATATTACCGCGTTTATGGGGAACACAACCAATTAGCCCAGCACCTGCGACAGAGACATGCGGGGGATGGCAGTTGAGTGTTGCATCAAGAGATGCAGATGTGATCTCAAACCACAAAGCAGCTGCAAACAAGCAGGTAACCTTGGCAGCAGCAGCCGTTCCTTATGACAAGAAAGGGCCCCGTGGCAGGCGAAACATAGGGGTTCATTAAGATGCTGCAAACGATGGATCATACTTTTTCTTTTTAGTTTGTTTAGAGAAAAACTAAAATAATCTAGGTATAAATCGAAAATTGTCCATTGCTCTGAAAAAATCGAGGTTTATTTTTAGGCCAAATCGCCCAGCCCTACATTGAAGCTCTGCCGTAAGCAAGTCGGACTCGGACCGATAGGACTGGATCAGAAAGCCGCTGACGTCCACACAGCCGTCCTAGAAGGATGCTGCAGGATATCCTACAATGTCCTGTGTATCCTGTGCATCCTACAATATCATGTAGGAGGATGCTACATGATAGTTTAGTTTTGCTTTTGACATTTGTTTCAACAAACTGCTATAGAAATGCAAAGGAAAATATGGTCAGTTGATTAAAACGCGATTCTGCAGCAGTGGTCTTTGTCGGCTCCGATTAAGCCAGGGTCCGCCCTTGTGGTATCTGATATAAGGCTCTTAATGACTTTCGACATCATTAAGATAAATGTTACCCTTTTCAATATATTTTTTTATTTTAACTTTTGCATTGGTATATTATTATTTAGTTTTATTGCACTGTTGTTTAATATTTATATTTAAAGGAATCGCTTTTATTGTCTTTAAATGCTTGTCCTTTAATCTATGTTGCTTCCTGCCAGGGTAAAGCACTATGAATGACCAGTGTGCCTGTAGGGTGCTATATAAATGAACTTGCCTTGCCCTATTTGTTTGTGAGAGAGGATGCTAGATGGATACACAGCACTTTCATTTGATTGGTAAGTCGATTGACGCCAGGTCATGCCAGGCAATGTTATTATGTGTGATCTGCTGTTGGGACTCAGCAGGACCTGTGAAGCAGAGAGTCCCTGGCCTCACTGAGGGCGATGGGGATGGTGGTCAGTCTGGGCTGCCCGTTCCTCCTTCCTCCTAACACATCGTCATCCCAATGAAATAAGAGCTGGCATGGCGAGGGGACCAGGGACCGGGTTCTTACTGTGCACCTTCACTACTCAACCAACTTCAGTGGTTGAAGCTATTCTATTGATCCCACTTTTTAAGGCTGCCACTTCTAATTCTTTTTATTTAAATCTTATTTTACAAATGCTAAATTCTAAATCCTTCATGTGGGTCGGCCCAGTAATGCAGAGGATCAGAAGGAGCGGAGAAGGGTCTGTTCCCCTGCTGAGGGCCGGTCCAGCAGGCTCAGAGAAGGGTCTGTTCCCCTGCTGAGGGCCGGTCCAGCAGGCTCAGAAGGGTCTGTTCCCCTGCTGAGGGCCGGTCCAGCAGGCTCAGAAAGGGTCTGTTCCCCTGCTGAGGGCCGGTCCAGCAGGCTCAGAAGGGTCTGTTCCCCTGCTGAGGGCCGGTCCAGCAGGCTCAGAAGGGTCTGTTCCCCTGCTTAGGCTCAGAGGAGACAGCTGGTTTGGCCTCAGACAGATGAGGTTACGTGAACTCTGGATTGTAGGCCCTTCTAATAATAATAATAATACCACATGTGGCCTGATGAATCAGTAGTATAATTTGACACCTACTGCTGAACATAACAACAAAATAATGATTTTTGAATTATATAGGCTATTCAATTTCAAATACTTTGACAAAGCATTTAAAGCACACCCATTTTTATACTATTGGCCATACTATCGTTGGTCAATTATTTAATTAACATCTATGCAGTCAGAGTTGACTGGCTAAACCCCTGTTCTGTGTCCACAAGATAACATCTAACATCTAAGGCCCATATAGAGATAAAACAATTTTACAATCTAGCATTGCAGACGCAGTAGGTGCTGGATTGTTCATAAATGTCTTTGAGGAGGAGGTAATCGTTAGACCTCGGTAGGGCAGGGCCATTTAGGGCCAGGACTGAAAAGCTGCTTTACTACCTCTTGTTGCCGATAGCTATGATCCCTCATGAGTAATGTGGGCATTTGTTTTAAAGGGAAATGGGAAAGGGGATTGGTTGCTGGGCCTTTTCTGAAGGTCTGTCTGGAGGCTGCTGCATTCCTGTATGTGTACTTTATGTGTTGGGCTTTTGCTGTTTGGATTGACAGGGTGTTTATGTAGGTGGGCTGCAGTTACCTGTAAAAAAGGCCACACATCTCTATTACGCAATGTATTTGACTTGTATGTTTTGTCCTCTTTTGTTTCTCTTTTCAGTATACCATTTGGAACTTTGTCCCCAAGAATCTGTTTGAGCAGTTCAGGAGGATAGCCAACTTCTACTTCATCATTATCTTCCTTGTGCAGGTAACACACTCACACACGTTTCATGCTAGACCGCACACACACGCACACACACGTGTGTCATGCTAGACCGTAGTCATACGGTGGGTAGAGACTTATGCTGTTGCTGCACTCGATTTCAAAATACATGCTTGTGCGTGTGTATGAGTGTATATATATGACTGAGAGTGAGTCATAGGCTCTGGAGGCATGGGAGGCAGATACCTCCCCACCCAGTTCCCTTCACATTGCATCTGCACACGCAGTGAGTCGTGTGTGTACTGTAAGAGCCAACCAAACTCCAGAATACAGCCGCTCAGCCTGAGTTGAAATGATTGGATCTGTGCTTCAGTCAACCGGACCTGTGCAGCCAACGCCAGAAGACTTACTTAAACTACGTTTGTTGTATAAAAAAAAGCCATCCTCTGTCCTCCTGCATGTCAGAGAAAACTTACATCAAATGTCCAACCATTACAAAAAAGGCCGGTTATAGGCCTGTTTTCCAAGGAAATAAAACATGTTTTATTACTTGGAAAGACAAAGCCAAGACAATGTACTGACACCATCATGTCACCAGAGGGTTTCTGTTTGGGCGTCACGCAGACATAAAAGTAAAACATTGTCATACCCTAAGAGAATGAACACATCATAAAAATATAAGAGAAATAAAATGTTTTTTCTCTTTAGGGATCCTTTTGATAATGATAGTATATAATCTGAGCCTGTCAGTTGCAGAAACAAACCCTTTTAGAGTACGTACATTGAGGGGGTGTATTTTCTCCAAAGGATTACATTGCATTACGGCTGCAGCGCTCTCGCTCAATACTGGACCAATCTCACAAATTGTTGTCCGCATTAGTCTCTTGGACCCAAAATGATCTGAAAATAGGCTCCAGGTTGAAAAAAACCCAAGTTTTCCTTAATGTCAAGGCATTCTGAATTCCACTTATCCCTGGAAAGCCACAATTTAGTTCCAGTACAACTACCTGTAGAAATCACAAAAATCTAGACAATTTAAAAGCATATCTATATATATATATATTTTTTTTTTTGTGAGGATGAGGATTGAGGTGAGGATACACTAAGTTTCAGTATTCATTTCATCAGAGTTTAAACTCCGACATTAAAGATGACACTGATGAGGTTTCCTGTTTTGACACCTCTTGCTAACTCTCTCTCTCTCTCACTCTTGCTCACTGTCTCTCGCACACTCTGCTGAATCAATTTTGTAGCTTGTTAAACATTTCCACTGACTTGTGTCTTTCTCCGTCTCTAGCTGATGATAGACACTCCGACCTCCCCTGTCACCAGCGGCCTGCCTCTTTTCTTTGTCATCACAGTCACTGCCATCAAACAGGTGAGGACAGCCATGATGAGCTCACAATTACCATGCCAACCAAAAGATGTTTAAAGTTGAAGGTCTGTACAGTGAACTGCCCTGCTAAGGCTGCCAGAGCTGCTTGGTTTAATGGAAAAGCATTCAGTCATTGAGGGATGTTTGTGCGAGACAATCACGTTAGGTTTTTAGTTTTTGTAAAATCTGATCCGAGCATCTGATTGAGTGTGGTTCTTTTCTCTGGCAGGGCTATGAAGATTGGCTGCGCCACAAGGCAGACAACGAGGTCAACGGGGCCCCAGTGTTTGTGGTTCGCAGCGGGAGCCTGGTCCAGACGAGGTCCAAGAACATCCGGGTACGACCACAACCACTAATACATACCACCAAATAACAGATTCCTATTGGTACACATTCTTGATTTGAGACATTGCAGATTTAGACTCATGACCACCAATGCAGATCCAACGAGTCCAATGTGTGTGCGTACTGACCCATGTATGTGCGTGTGTCGCCAGGTGGGGGACATCGTGCGCGTGGCTAAAGACGAGACGTTCCCGGCTGACCTGGCCTTGCTGTCGTCGGACCGCTCGGAGGGCACATGTCACATCACCACCGCCAGCCTGGACGGAGAGACCAACCTCAAGGTGGGCCTCCTCCCCACCCGGCCCAAACAAAGGGCTGGCCGCGCACGTGGATGTGCCTGAGGGGAAGGCTCTTCCCCGTGGCCTTAAGAGACTTGATGTTGTCCATCATGCTCAGGACTATGTATCCTAGAGCTTATCAATTATATATATATATATATATACAGTGGGGCAAAAAAGTATTTAGTCAGCCACCAATTGTGCAAGTTCTCCCACTTAAAAAGATGAGAGAGGCCTGTAATTTTCATCATAGGTATACCTCAGCTATGAGAGACA
>OOFG01071643.1:0-10786 GCA_900323295.1 Molva molva | reverse complement strand
AGAAATCAAACAAGATCAAACAACGTCATTTTCAACCCCACAAAATTTCTGATCAACTATTTATCATCAATGAGGAATCTGAAGACTGCCGTAGCTTGGCTTCTTAAAGTAAAGACATTACTGTTGCAGCTGACTCAAAGGAGAAAGGAGATTCAGACTGCTGTAGCTTGGCTTCTTAAAGTAAAGACATTACTGTTGCAGCTGACTCAAAGGAGAAAGGAGATTCAGACTGCTGTAGCTTGGCTTCTTAAAGTAAAGACAACACTGTTGCAGCTGACTCAAGGGAGAAAGGAGATTCAGACTGCTGTAGCTTGGCTTCTTAAAGTAAAGACAACACTGTTGCAGCTGACTCAAAGGAGAAAGGAGATTCAGACTGCTGTGAGTAGCTTTACCAAGGATCCTGGCAAGCTAAAGGGAAAGATTGAAAAAGAGTCAAAGACAAAGATTCAAAGAACAACTATCTGTACTAGAAGCTGGTAAAAATGGTGTCAAAAGAAGCAGTCATTTGTACAAACTGGATCCGGTGCTGGATGATGGACTTCTGAGAGTTGGTGGTTGCCTGAATAAACTAGCAATGCCTGAAGAGGCCAAGCATCCGATTATTCTCTCGAAGGACCTTTACATATCTACACTATTGTAACGACAAAGCCATGAACAAATCGGACATGGAGGAAGAAATCATATGCTGTCTCGCCTTCGTAAAAAATACTGGATTATCAAATTGAAATCCACTGCAAGAAAGACCATAATATACTGTGTTATGTGTAAACGACAGCGGGGAAGAGTTGGAGAACAAAAAATGGCAGAATTGCCCATGGAGAGGATTCTACCAGACAAGCCTCCATTTACTGATGTAGGAGTACACTACTTTAGTCCTATAGAGATCAAGAGAGGACGAAGTCTCGTAAAAAGGTATGGTGTAATCTTCACCTGCATGGCAAGCAGGGCAGTACATCTTGAAGTTTCATATACACTTGACACAGACTCCTGCATCCATTCATTAAGAACATTTATCTGTCGACAAGGTCAAGTTTCATCTTTAAGATCGGACAATTGCACAAATGTTATTGGAGCGGAAAGAGAATAGAGAGAAGCACTCAATGGCATGAATCAGGACAAGATAAAGTGGCACTTTAACCCCCCAGCAGGATCCCATCACGGCAGTGTTTGGGAACGAGTGATCCGCATGGTTCGAAGTGTGCTACGCTCTGTTCTTAAGCAACAAGTTCTGGACGATGAAGGATTGCATACTTTTTTGTGAAGTGGAAGCAATTTGAAATGATAAACCCATTACCAAGACATCTGATGATCCAATGGACTTGAAAGCACTCACAACAAACCATCTTCTTCTGTTGAAAACCAAGCCAATACTATCACCTGGACTCTTTGTAAAAGAAGACTTGTACATCAAGCGCAGATGGAGACAAGTGCAACATATGGCGGATCTCTTTTGGAAGTGGTGGACACAGTATACTTTGCCTCTAATACAAGAACAACAATGGTGGTCTAAGATAAGAAAGAAGCCTTGCTCCAGGTGACATTGTTGCGGTGGTTGATTCTACTGTGCCACGAGGCTCCTGGTTAATGGGCAGAATACTGGAGACCAAACCAGATGCACAAGGTCTTGTGCGCAAAGTTCGACTTCAGACTAAGAGCAACATCTTGGGAAGACCAATAACAAAGATATGTCTGCTCCAAGAAGCTGAGACCTAGGTACGGCAAGGACTGCTGGCCCTAAGAATAAAAATACCAAAAAAAGTAAGAAAATAAGATTTAAGAATCCCTGAAGATTAACTGCCAACACATAATACATACCTTTTTTGAAAATATGTAAAGTAAAAAAAATAAAGTATGTAATGTATACAGCTCCTTTATTAGTTATTGTTAATTGTTTCGTTATGCTTAAGACAATAAGGGGCCGGTGTGTAGGCTTTACGCTTATTGTTGGCATGTCATATTATTTGTTTAGATAGTTTGTAGTATCATTTTTGGACACTTGGTGGCACAGGGTTGTGCCATAGGGTCATAGGTAACAGGAAGAGGTGGGCACAGGTAGAGGGAGCACATACAGTTCTCACCAGGCCGATAACGGCAACAAAATACAACTGGCAGTTTTGGAAAACCTGGTACGTTACGTCTTTGTCTCATCAACTTCAATAAACACAAAACTAAACTGTAATAACGTCTGGAATATTTTTCCAGACGTTATTACATTTTATTGAACTTCATAAGTTGATAACGTTTTAAATTCCTTAATTCAAAACAATATACATTTTTATATAGTTATATTATTATACATTTATTTTAAAGAGATAATTTTACATTTGGAATTAATGACGTCGTCTTCTTCAGACTAAGTGGAGCGTTGCAGACAATTGAACGTAATAATCTGTAACTGCTAATTTGAAATAACGTAATTAAGTTATCTGTCGTTTTATAAGTGTAAGCATTGGTCGTTTTTGGGCTTACAGAATCATAAACCGTGGTCGTTTTGCTGGTCGTTCACGTTGTGTATTTAGTTCCACCACAATGGCGTGCAATATTTAGTACCCAATGTGAGTTTTTCTGAACTGAACAATGAGGCCCTCATTTAGCCCTGAAACTGGTCTCTCGAATCGCTGCTGTCCCTGGAGCTGGAATCACATTGAATGCTGAACAACCAAAATATTCCATTCAAATATAGCCTTGAAGACCCCCATGAACTATGCCTAGAATAAATATATATGTGGTTAAAAAGTTCCCATTTCGTACAGTTTTCACCATATTTATAGAAGAAAACCGTAACATGATATTGATGTAGGGACACAAGTAGAGCTTTCTCTGTCTGTGTGCGCTTTGAAGAAAACACACATATGGCATGTCCTGACTTTTTTTTTTTTAATGTATTTTCTCCAAAATAGCTTTTCTTTACGACTTTCAAACTGGTCATGCATGGTGTTTAGATTTACGAGAACTGGCCCCCGGAGGTAAGATGAATGGAGCTGGAATTTATTTTTAATTTCATGCCATCCTGTGACCTGGTTTCCCTTCTATGTTTGTTTACTAATTGCACAATGAAATAATACAATAAAAGTATATATATATAAAACAAGTACAAGTGCAAGTGCAGGAGATAGACAGAAACCCCAACAGGTTTATATAAGCCTGGTGGGGTTCCCTCCCCTTTAGAGAGACAAGATACAAAGAAACATGATAGAAATATAAAAAGGAAATAACAATAAAAAAGACTGATATCCACAGTAATGGAATGAAGGCAAATTAGTGTGTGGTGAATTTATGGATGTGTGTGGTACTCTCTACATTTTAAATGCAAGTAAGGTGTATATTATGGATGGTATGAACGCTATGTCCGATCTAATGGAGAATTATTTAGCGGAAGCAATAAAAACCTTTTTAAATCAATAACATTTTATTTTATTATATTTTGTGTAACATTATTGATTTATTTAGTAAGTAGCCGTGAAATAAGCAGGATAATGAACAAAGAACAGTTCATTGTCTCAAAATATTCACGTCGGGGCCCTGCATCTTGTTAGTGACATAGATCACAAACGGAGGAAAAGGCTGGAATACAAAGAAAGTGTTTCAGGCAGTTCAGGAGCAGTGTTTTCTGTGGGCGAGAGTAACTCCCTTTGGAGTAGACAAAGGGCTTTGTAACGTTGCAGACCTTTTACATGCACAAAAAGCTATACAACACACTAAAGGTTAAAAAGCATTATGACCCTTTTAAACTCAGAGCTAGTCTGATGCAGAGAGCTATCCTCGGTTCTACAAGTGCAACAAAAATGTGGAGCGAGGACTGCTATGCATGTATTGCTCGCTCTCAGTTCTGTCATAGTCTTCCACTTTCCGCAGCTAATAGCTAATAACTTGGTAGCTTTATTGCTCGGCTAATATATGGCTGATGAATGGAAGATGATTTGTTATCGGCTTGTAAGTTATGGATTTAAATACTTGGTAACCATGTTGATTGGTCGTCCCAAGACAAGCCCAAAGTCCCCTCTTAACAGAGGAGAGGATACCCCTTCTGTCACAGCAGGGCTGTTGTTTGTTTTCAAATGTAATCAATGTGTAAGCTATATCCAAATATGGTTAATATAAACTTAAGTTTGTTAAAAATGGGACCAGGTCATTATAGTAAGGCTCAGCCATAATAAGGAATTCATACATTATACTCAAACAAAAATGAACAAAACTCTGCTTAAGCGATCCATTCAATTTAAAAGAAAACAAATGTTTGCCTCCTCTGATGAGGGAGGTGACTATAATTTCATGTTATCACTTTTATGATTTCGTCATGTCACTAGGGCAGAACACAAAACAAAAGATCCTCTGGGACCTCACCTTTTTAACAGTGGTACTCACTAGTTTG
Source organism: Molva molva (assembly GCA_900323295.1). Taxonomy (NCBI): domain Eukaryota; kingdom Metazoa; phylum Chordata; class Actinopteri; order Gadiformes; family Lotidae; genus Molva; species Molva molva. Next base: position 6,414 of record OOFG01071643.1, on the reverse strand, counting down.
CATTTTAGTAGTCTCACAAATCAGACTTTAGATTAATATACACAGTCTGATGGCAGATAGGCTAAAATATGTGTGAACGGGGTGTTTCACCTTCTTTTGCTTCAAATTTATTTTGACCAATCATGTTCCTTGGGGCCAGGATCTGTAGGCTTGCGTTACACTAATGGGTTTTGAATGTGTTGTGTTTACAGACACTATGCAACTGTGATACACTATGCTCCCTCACCAGTAGGTGGCTCTGTAAGAAATTGAATAGGAGAATAAGAAGGGATAGGAGGAGAGAAGAAGTAGAGGAAAAGCAGAGTCCAATTTACGCTACCGATGTAAACTGTGACAAAGATTTTAGTAAAGTTGCTCAACAGTTAATTTGTCTCCTGTGATTCACTCATCAACATAACAGACTGGAAACAACCTAACCGGCGAAAGTAACTAACCAATTATAAATAGTGTTAGGAACAGGGGCCCATTGTCTCATAATCCACCTATGGTTATGATATTGCCTGTACACTATTGCGATTTTAGTTTTTTGGGTAGCTCTCTTTTTCCAGTCCAAAAGCACTGTCATTCTGAAGCAGCTTCAGAATTTATACACAATGATGTTTGAGTCTTATTTTTGGGGTATCTGGCGATAGAAAACATTGTATTCTAACAATTTTCTGGCAAGACCCGAAAGAATATTTGTAATAACTTACAAACTAAACGTTTACAATCACTGAATGAAGATTATGACAATTAAATGCATATTTCTCGCTAGAAATGTTATCAAAACCCATTTTAATGCCGAACCTATATAAAAATATTGCATATTCCACTGAGAATAAAAGCCATAACCGCCTTTTTTCTGTGCGCAGGTGCACTGACTCGTGTTGCTGGAAATTCAAAGGAATCTTATGAAACGTTGTGCATAACTTTTCGTTAGATATCATACGAACCGTTGTATGAGGACACGTTGCCTGGAGTTTCCTTGGCAGCGCTCCTCTGTCCCGGCGCTGGATGGCGTCCAAACGACAAACCGTTGCCTCCCGATCGTCTTCAAAGACAGCTTGCCGCTCTGTGGGACGAAGATCTTCCTCCATTGGGGGTAGACGCGATGTCACACACGCCGTGGCTGTGGGCTCTCTTGTATGCGTTCCCGCCGCTTCACCTTCTTCTAGAGCGGATCAGACAGGAGAATCTGTCGCTCATTCTGGTGCCCCTCGAGAGCCGTTCATCCCTGTGGTTCCCAGAGCTAGCGGCACTGTCGTGCACGGCGCCTTGGCACGGCGACTGTCCCGTGCTTTCACAAGCGCACGGGACAGTTTGACACCCGCCCGATGTGTTTGGCGGTTGTTAGCTTCTGAGAGGTTGATTCTGCAGGGCAGAGGTTTGCCTGCAGCTGTTATCATCTCTCTCAGTACTAGTGTGCCCGAGTGCCTTCCCTCTCCACAGTGAAGTGGGGCGCTTTCTCAAAGTGGTGTGATAGCAATCACGTTGTCCCATCTCTGTCTGAGGTGGGAAGTGTGCTTTGTTTCTTACAGTGCTTACTGGAGAAAGGTTGGGCTTTTTCCACCGTCAAAGTCTATTCGGCAGCCGTTTCGGCTGGCCGCGTAGGCTGTGATGGTAAAACGTTTTTTTGTCATCGCTTGGTCAAGAGATTCTTGCATGGGGCAAGACGTGTAAGCCTGTTTCCCGTGTGCTTACACCACGCTGGGATCTTCCCAACGTTTTGCGTGGGTTATCCAGGGACCCTTTTTTTCTGTCTGCTTTCCCGTGCTGGACATGACCAGGGACTCACTTGGCCACTGTGTGTTGGAGTCGGGGGCTTCTTCCACGGCTTAGGTATAGGCTTGTCTCTCGGAGCTGTTACGATTCGTAACGTCGCTGAAGCCTATCTCTCCTGTCACCTGGTGGTGTCCGAGCATTACGCTGGGATTAAGAGTGACTGGTTATTCTTTACTCTGGTTACGGATTGTAACCAGAGTCATTAATATCCTGTCCTCTAACCATTGATAATGTGTGCTGTACGGTATGTCACCCCTGTCTCTAATACGCTTTGCATTTATTGAGAAGGTTATGTATGATCGTGTGCTTGCGGGACTTTTGGTCTATCGTCGCATACGTTTGTTGCCAGCATTGCACACTCGGTGTGTTCACCGGCAAGCTAGAGCTTCTTCGTTGCTTTTGATAAAGCCGACTTAAGCTGCTCTTTGTCACTGTTATGCCTGCTAGCGGATTCCTCCTTCCGCCTCTCATTGGGAGCAGACCAATGAGGGACCTTGTTGCTCACCTTAGTTGGCGGTTTAGGTTTTCCTAGCCCTGCCCCCGTTGGTAGCGGATGTAGGAGATACCTTGTTACTCTGCATCACTTTTTTCATGGATTCTATGGAAATGCAGGTTGAGTCAGAGGTGATGGACTCACTCTATTCTCTTGATCATCGCTTTGTGTGTTTAGGATAATTTAAAGTTTTATTTTAGCAGCTTCTTGAGTCCGATGTGCTCGAGACTTGGGTCCAGCAGGGGACACATTAATCAGGCTCTGCTCGCAGCTTCACCTAAGCCCATAAGGCGAAGCCTACAATCATAGAACTAGGGTTATAATAACTATCGTTTTGTATACCAACTTTTGCCATAAGAGTGAGATCGTACTTTTAGTTATCGGACAGGGAAACCACCTCAAAAACTAACATTTCCAAAACATGGATGTATGCACACCCACTTAACATAATCCCCCTCATCTGTGAACTGCCATTCGCTACACTATTTTACCACATGGGCAGCGGTTGATGTCCAAGTCCGAGCGAGAGTTAAGCTTCTAGGACACTTATAGTATAACGCCACGTGTGTGTCTGAAGATGTGTAGAGCTCCTGGCCAGTGGTTGATTTTGATGTCTGCGTCCGAGGGGGTTAAGCTTCTTAGATACATAGTATAATGCCACGGTGTGTGGTGCATTTCATATACATTATCGCTCATTATAACACTCCTACACAACGACGGTAAACACACCTGTTGCACATTGAGCAATAAGTGTGCACAGGTTAAACCAGCCATCACCACACACACTCGGGAGAGATCTCCTACATGGCAACATGGAGCACCAGGCCATGTATCATTATCTACAAACTTGTACAATAAACCGGATATCCAAAACAACCACCTTGCGTCCATGTCTGGCGGAGCCCAGTAAGTCACCTAGGTGGCGTGTAGCATGTGCATTGTTACAGATAGTTTGTACTGATTGGTTTTATATCCCTATTTGTCATCATGCCTTGTACACAGTCAGTTTATCTGACTACATTTTACTCAAATTGAATAAAATTTGACTCTACAAAAGATAACATTTGGTCCCAGTCTAAATGGAGTAAAATCTACTCTTGTTGCAGAGTTCTTACTCTGGAAGGTTATCTTTACGCTCAACAAGGTCAATAAATCAGAAATCAGTATTTAACAAAGCACTTTATTCTTAAATGTTAAGAAATGTGCAATACATACAAATAGGTGATCAGATATCATTTTAGAAAAAATAAAATTGGCCTCTGTAAAATGAAAAATAAAATTTTGGCCTTGGTTCACCCTCTAATAACACATGTAAAATAAAATTAAAAAGCCAATATTGCAATCCAATACATCTGGGTTTTTAAGAGCTTACTGTGGACAATTTTCACAGAAAAAAAAAAAAAACTCAGAGGAAACAGTATGGGACAATAAACAAACTTGCATCATCACAACTGTATGACATCTGTATATCAATTGCTTTGTAACAGAAAAGCTCTTTGACATCAACTACATGAGGTACATCTGTTGTACACACAACTTTAAATGCATTAAAATGCTCATCAAGACATATTGTTTGTCGGGCAAAAGTAACCAAACAGTAACCTCTCATCTTTAACAACATGGTGGATTTTGTGAAAAACTGGCATCTCACAGTGGACTTTAAGACAAACAACTAAACCTGAACGATACATGTTTCCATGGTGTTTGGCCCATCTTACATTTAAAACCTTGGTGTCAATTGGTACCTGAAGAGTCTCAGCTATCTCACAGCCCCAGTCCATCACATTTAAAGATAACATTTTACCTGGACCAATCATCACTCTGTTGGGGTCAAATGTCTGCCAACTGTATGCTATTTGAGTTTGGTGTTTCTTTGCCAATGTTTTAGTTACATTTTTGAAGCTTTTTAATTGTTTTTTTGAAGAAATTATTCTTTGCTTCATAGCGCATGCAACAGCTATGTAAAAGTGGTCCAATTTTAAGAATACATGTAGGGTAATGCACCATAAAATTATGCTTCGGTAGCAGCCTCCTTATTGGAAACAAATGCTTAAATAACCTGTGGTGTTATGAGATTAAGTGTTTCAAATAAATAGTAATACCCTTTGATAACATTGGAAAAAAAACAATGTTTACTATTTGAAGCAATAGCAGTAGCAAATACCAGTTTAGCTCATTTGGACAAACCAAGTCTCCAAAGATAAGTGGTAGATTGCGAAGAAAACACCAGGACTGAATGGCATTTAACCCCAAGTCATTTGAGTCATCTCCTAACTTCAATGCAGGAGGTTTGTTGTTTTGATCCATGTAACCATAGTTAAAGCTCTTAATTCTCCTGTCTATTTCCTCTGATGTTGTGTACTTGTCTAGGGGCATGAAATAAAGCGACCAAATTAATATTAAGCAGAATTGAGTTGTACTTTGGAGAAAAATTCCGCAAGGTGAAATAGATTGCTCCTAATTTATTTAAATCATCATAGAAAAGCTGAATTTGAATTGCATGCTTCTGTTTTGACTCTTGAAAAGATATCCATCACACAAGTCATGAAGATTTTCTCTTGAATTGGAATCAGTCTGCATCATCTCCTTTATATTTGGATGTTTGTAAATAAAATGTAATGTTTTCAAAATTGGGATGTAAACAAATTTATCAGTAACAAAAACCTGATCATAGTCTCCAGTAGTCCGATTGCGCAGGGTAACAAATCTTGTACCAAGAACTAGGGCTGTAACGATATGCGTATCGAAACCGAAATCGCGACACTCAGAGCCACGAACCTGTCTCGCGGTGTGAGAAGGCAGAATCGCGACACACCCCTTCTAACTCCCAGAGTTATCCTTCCAGTCCAGATCCCACCATATGAGCTGTTAGTGCTACCAAACTTTTCAAATTACTATTATTATTTATATTTGAACTTAACATTTTAAAATACGTAGGCCTAAACCACAAAACTGCGTGTCATGTGACGACCTTTCAATCATGTGACGCTTGCCTGCAAAAAGTTTAGCTCAACAACGTGGGTGAGGTCGTGAGGATAAAGATGGCTAGTTCAGGTAACCCTGAAATTGCCGACCCTCCGTGCACATTTAGGTCAGCGGTATGGCAGCATTTCGGCTACCCGGTTGAAAATAAGGATGGCAATCGTGTTGTTGACAAGACGCATACCATTTGCCGTAAGTGTTTTAAAAAGCTTCCTCAAGTGACAGGCAACACGACGAATATGCAAATGCACATCCTACGGAACCATCCCGAAATTAACTTAAGTGGAGCCAAGAAACCCCAACAACAGCAGTCTACTCTGACGAATTTATTCCAAACAAAGTTGCCAATAAATTCGGACCGCGCTCAGAAGATAACCAGGGCAATTGGAATATTTATGGCTCTGGATATGCGCCCCTTTTCGGAGGTCGAGAACGAGGGGTTCAGAAATTTACTTAGTGTGCTCGAGCCCCACTATGAACTGCCAAGCCGGGCACATTTCTCTCAAAATGTGCTTCCAAAACTCTTCAAAGAAACAAAATCTAGAGTAGAGGAAGAATTGAGCAGCACTGACTCCATCGCAATCACCAGCGATGGGTGGACGTCCCGTGCCACAGACAGTTATTTGACCATAACCGCACATTATATCATGGACCAGTGGCAAATCGCAAACCCCGTCCTTCAAACACGTACGGTGTTTGAGAGCCATACAAGTGACCATTTATCGGAAATCCTGAAAGAGGCTGTGGCAGAATGAAGATCAGCAGAGCAGACGTCCCCGTTCCCGTGACAACTGACAACGCAAGAAATGTTGCAAATGCTGTCATAGCGGCCGGATTTTCCCCGCATATTCGATGCCTTGCCCACACCGTCAATCTGGCTGCGCAGAGAGGAATGGACGTTAACCAGATGTCCCGACTCCTCGGTAGAGTCAGGAAAGTAGTCGCTTTTTTCCACCGGAGCACAACAGCTGCATCTGTGTTAAAGGACAAGCAGAAGATGCTGCAGTTGCCCTTACACAAGCTTGTCCAGGATGTGGCTACTAGGTGGAACTCGAGCCACGATATGCTCGAGCGCTACCTTGAGCAGCAGGCTGCTGTTTTCTCAGCATTCACAGACAGGAGTGTGAAGAAAAACATAAAGGACATCGTCACTCTGTCTGATAATGACCTTAGACTAG
>OOFG01071638.1:0-19467 GCA_900323295.1 Molva molva | reverse complement strand
TCAACATTTATGACTTGATAATGATTGGTCCTAATGTGTGTTTCTGCTATCAGCTTTCCAAGAAATATGGAAACGTATTCACAGTGTATTTAGGACCGAAGAAAGTGGTGGTTCTGGCTGGATACAAGACAGTCAAACAAGCCCTGGTCAACCATGCAGAACAATTTGGAGACAGAGAGTTAACCCCAATAATACATACAATTTCTCAAGGGAATGGTATGTAAATGTATACAATTATTATGTGACGGACTGTACATGAAACTCACACAGTATTATTATGAAAAGCTAAAAAGTTACAAAATGTTACATTTGATTTAGGCATTTTATTTGCCAATGGTGATTCATGGAACGAGATGAGGCGTTTTACTCTGTCAACCTTGAGAGACTTTGGGATGGGCAAGAAGATGAGTGAAGAGAAAATTATAGAAGAATGCCAAAACCTCGTGGAGGTTTTAGAGCAATATAAAGGTATGTATCATAGGGCCCGCTCTCTTATCCTCCTTCTTTATCGCAAGTTATGTTGTGAAGCTGGGTGGTGATGAGGCAGCACTGGTGGGGTCTTCGGCGTGTGGTGGTGACCCCAAATGGGCCCTAAATGGCTAGAGACAACCCTGATCACAGTTCCTCAGTTCTTTATTGTCACTGTCGATAATAAGATAATAATAAATCATCCCTTTATGACACAGGAAAAGCTTTTGATACGCATAAATCCATCAACTATGCCGTCTCTAATATAATCTGCGCCATTATGTATGGCAGTAGATTTGAATATGATGATCCAGAGTTTAAAGCTATGGTCAACAGAGCCAATGAGGCCAATCGACTTTTAGGATCCCCTTCAGCACTGGTATAGTTAACTTTTTTAGTTGGATTACCTTCATTTATAAAAACAACTAAACAATCTTCTTACATCTTACATTTTTTTTAACTAACCTGGACCTGATTTTGTTGTAGTTGTACAACATTTTCCCATGGGTGGGCAAATGGTTTTGCAACAACAGCATATTCATGAAGAATGCACATCAAAATCGAACACAGATCAGGACAATGATGGGATGTTTACAGGACACCCTTAATCCCCAAGTATGCAGAGGTTTTGTGGATGCATTCCTGGTTCGCCAGCAGACCCTGAAGGTATGAATCCTCATGCTAAGCTTGGCCTGTTGATTTTATTGTGGCCATTTAGCATCTTAGTCTAGTTTGCATTTATCCTAATAAGATTTGGGGTCACATTACCTCATGAATTGACCGGGTGGTTGGGTCAAATTTTCAGTTGCATTTGTTTGTGTCTAGGAATCTGAAAACAAGAACACTCACTACCACAGTGAAAATCTTTTGACAACTGTGTCCAATCTGTTTATTGCTGGTACTGATACAACCGCAATTACAATCAGATGGGGTCTCCTGCTAATGGCCAAGTATCCACAAATACAAGGTAAGGTGTGTGTGTGTGTGTGTGTGTGTGTGTGTGTGTGTGTGTGCACAAGGCATGGGGCTTGCCCTCTTTGACGTTGGTGGCAGCAAGGACATGGCGCACATCACTGTGGATGCAATACTCATGGTGGGAGGTTGGGTCGAGGGCCTGACCAGGGTCACGGTAGTGCCGGTGCACAGTACAGGTGGGCAGCTTTGTTTCATGAATTGAACAAGCAGTCAGCCACGTCTTTGGGCCAGATCTCGCTCCATCATCAATTATATGGCAGTATTGTTCATATTTCCTTAACTTAACTGCATTGCTGTGTTTTTTCCAGACCAGGTCCAGGAGGAGCTGAGCAGTATGATAGGGAGTCGGCAGGTCAGGGTAGAGGACAGGAAGAACCTCCCCTACACTGATGCTGTCATCCATGAGACCCAGAGACTGGCCAACATCTTTCCCGTGTCACTCCCTCACACCACCAGCCAAGACATCACCTTCCAAGGCTACTTCATTAAGAAGGTCTGAACTCAATAAAATAGCCACCAGCTATCATAATGTAATGACCTTAATAAATATCTTCATAACTTCCTGAATTCTCCTTACTCTACAGGGCACCGTAGTGTATCCTCTCCTTACGTCTGTGTTGTGGGATGAGACTGAATGGGAGAGTCCACTCAGCTTTAATCCTTCCCACTTCCTAGATAAGGATGGGAAGTTTGTCAAGAGAGATGCCTTCATGCCTTTCTCTGCAGGTTCGCTAGCTCCATTAACAGACATACTGTATCCCTTCTTCAGTGTTTTATTGAATACTGTGCAGATGACCTCCAGGTGTGACCTTGTTCCCTGTGTCAGGTCGCAGGGCGTGTGTCGGTGAGAGTCTGGCCAGGATGGAGCTCTTTCTCTTTTTCACCATCCTCCTTCAACGCTTTCGTTTCAGTCCTCCACCCGGGGTGACGGAGGATGAACTGGATCTGACCCCAACTTTGGGCCTCACCCTCAATCCTTCCCCTCACCAGTTGTGTGCTCACAATCGTGTTTAGGCAGAAGGATTCCACTAATGATCCCATGTTAGCATGAATGCATGTTACTTCTATTACTGCTGGACTAATGTACGGGTAAACCTCGATATAACGCGGCCATTTAGGTCCACAAAATGATGACCACGTTATTCCTGGAAGTCCGTTAAAACGCGATTTTCACACAGTGATGCAGTTGCGTTTTCGTGATGCATCACTCATGTTGACTGCTCAGTAAATGACACCAGACCTAGGAAGCATGTAATCTAAATAGTCATGAACCACTTAACTCATGTGGCGACAGAGCTAGCCAGAAGAGCTCTGGATAAATATATAATATTCAATACGCGCAAAGCACCCATGAACAAGCTTGGTAGAAAACTTTTGATATTATTTCGCTGACGACTGTGATTAATACAAAACAACAAAGGGCTTTTAGACGTGGTTTTATCAGTCATTGGCAAATGTTTGTGACAAAGCTTCTGACAAAGGGCGCCGCAGAACTACAGAACACGGACGTTTCACAAAAGTATCAAAAGTATACATTTTATTATGATTCGGACTAACTAAACAAACTAAGTGTGCGAAGGGAGACTGAATGCTTAAATGCTTGATTTCGCAAATCCACTCTTTGTCACTGCTGTTTTGTTTTTTTCAAAGAATCTATTCCAATGGATGTACTTTTTAAGTGTATTTTATTTGTTAATACTTAATTGCATTACCCAATATTCTCCCCAAAAAAAAGTTTGCACAAAATGTAATAAATCTATAGCGTTTGCAAGTGCACTTTTCTGCTGTTATGATTTCCAACCACTAGCTTGTCCTGCCCCTGTATTGATGGGCAGGGCTCAGTGCAGACACAAACTGCAAACTCGTTAGCTCCAGTAAGCTACCAATCATAGAGATTTTCCTTTTCTGCGAGCCCCGGTTTCCCGCTCCCAGTGATTTAAGGCTTGTGAATTTTATTTCTGTTTTGTCTTAGGGAAGACAATCATTTACAGGCTTAGGATATATTTAATGTTAAATATGTATAGAAGCTTTATAATAAACTACTTTAGAGTTGTTTTTTTGTATTTAGTCAATTAGCAGATGCTTCAATCCAAAGCAATGTAATCACATTAGTAAAGCTTATGTTTATATTTAATAAGAATAAGACAGCATGGTATTTCATGTTAAAGAGAGACTGTAACATTCCACACTAGCGGCCTCTTTCGCCAGAGTTAGCCTAGCAGCACCAGAGAGCATTGGCATCTTGAGTCGATTAGTATATAAGTATGTGTACGTATGTTATGTTATGTGTATGTACGTATGTATACATGGGCAGGCACCTGAGGTTCTTGAATCTTAGCCATGACAGGTTGGGTCTCTGTTTAGTCTGTTTAGGTCCTCTGTGAATGCAGTCTTGAAGCGCTCCATATACGCAGGGTCAACATCGAAGACCTCCATCGTACGCAAGAGTTGGCAGAGAGCAGGCAGCACCACAGAGCAGGACATATTTGTCACCAAGCGTTCAGTGGCAGACCTACAAACACAGACCAACAGAATTAAGGACTACACTTTTCATTCGAATAACACCCATTTACGGGACAGTTCTAAAAATATTTCTAACTCAGTGACTATTATATTAATTGTATTTTTTAGAAAATAAAATTGGAGAGGATAGGGAAACCTTACCTGCATGGCCCCAGCAGTGTTTCCAAGTTTGCCAGTTCCTTTAGTGCTGACCTTGTCCGTGATCTCCCACTCCTTTGCAACTTCAATAAACTGCCGCGGTTTTCAGTAATTCAGCCAGTTAAACATCCGCTTGAATTACGGAAGGAAGTTGTGGTCCAACTTTGTAAAATTAGTAATTTGCGGTTAAAAAAAACATGAACGGTTTCCAGATGGATCGCGAGCGTTAACGCGTTAACATTGACAGCACTAATAAGTATGTGTACGTATGTGTACTTATTGTGGCGAGCATCAAGGGAATAACAAAACCGTGATTTTTAAGTGTATCGCCGATTCGCCACAGTATGTATAAGTATGTAACGTTATACGTATGTATACTATGTGTGTGTAGGTATGTTTACATGTCTATGTACCTATGTATGTGTTCAAGTCTATGTGTGTATAGTAAGTATGAACCAGTTCCATGGTACCAACAGTTAATTTCCAGCCAGTTGGTGAGCTTAACCCCTTAGCACTGGACAAGCCTGCGTAATTGACGCCATAAATGGGCTGTATGCTAGCCTATGCTTGTGTCTGACTATAAGAAAACAACTTGTAATCATGTCAAATGGTTATCGCACTATGCATGTATTACATAACGTAGGACAGGGCCTACATTTCTCCATAATTGTTGCAGTTCGGATTTCAATACTTGCAATACAATAGATATTATAGAAATATATTTGATAAATTTGATGAATGGAATGTACCTGCTTTGATCTATATTTGTGTAGCGCATTGGTGAAACAAGCACTATTTTAATTTTTTCCTGAGCCTAATAACTTAATATAAAATTAGCATAATACATAAGAGAAGCTAGTGGAGGTCATTATCTAATGTTGGACTTATTTCTTGTTTGGGATATATTGACAGACCCGCATGCACTTTCCATGCTTTGCATCATGTATTGTAGCCTTTCACCTAGGGAAAGGAGAGACAACGTTTGACTGAAACCAAACATTAGTCAAAATTATAATTCAAACTATTTACTGGTCATTTGGCCATTTCTTAAGGGGAAATTAAAAAATCGTTTTTGCCGATTTTTGACTTTGTGTTTACATTATTGCAATCAGTTGATATAACTTTTTCAAATATAAAAACCACGTTATCTTATGCACACTTTACTTCATTTTTATGTTTTTTATTACTAGCACCCCTAGGTACTTAATCGAGAATCGATTTTTAATCTAATCGTGATCCCAAGAATCTGAGATTCACACCCCTAGTAAGTTCTATATTTGCCGGTCGCGGCTGGCTTGAATTTCAGCTTTATTTTTTTTTAACAAACAGAGAAAAAAACAAAACTCGTGAGCTCCAAGTAACTGTTTAATTGTTATAGAATTTGAAATGCATTCATATGCAGATCCTGAGGAAAGTATAGAGGTGAATCTGTAAAGTGCCAAGGAGTCTAACCGTCTAGTCTGGAGCCAATTGAGGCCCTGCATGTTATGAGAGTGTGAAACTCAAGTCAGGTATTTATTTAGCATTTATATGCGTCTTGGATTAAACCTTGTACGTTGGAATTTGCATTTAAAGTGTAACCGAGACAACTATTTACATTGTGAGATCAGCAAAGTTTCTTTTTTCTGCTTGCATTAAGAGGTAATTCCATTTTAGACCACTTTGTTTTTGCGGAAAACAGAACCGCTTAATGGTTTATAAAGTCAGGAGGCACCCGTCTGCCCGGCAGATAATCTCCGTTATCCTTCCCTGCATATTATATACAGTATCGTTTTATACTTCTACTAAACTATTGTTTCAATACCACCATTATCAACTAATGCATTACTGTGAAACATACTTAAATGGGGTTTGCAGAATAAAAAGTCACCATTAAAAGAACACTGACCAAAACTTGGCAGAACAAAACGTAATTTCAAACAAATGGAAAAATGTTCTGTAGCCGTGCCTCTCCAAACCCATTCCACTCGTTATGTCTGCATATACAGCTTTAAAAACAGACATGCAGCAATAAATAGGTTGAGGTACGGCAAACCACACCGGGAGGACCCATAAGAAGAAACCGGACAGAGTTAGGTGAAGAATTACAATAGGCCATATTCATCTAGCGGCCACTGTGGTTCTGAATGGTAGCTGGCTGGGAAACCGGGTGCAGAAGTAGTAGACTGGCTGGGCTTTACTAACGAAAATTTGGTTATCCAGAAATTACATCAAATGTCCCTCCTAATTTTAATCATGGTATCTTCGTTTGTGGCATGGTGAGTGATACATGCTCGTCTTGCTCTTGTCTTTTATATAAATTACGCAGCAGTAGGATACATCGTTGGTTAACACCGTGGAGTCGCTTCTGTATTCTGGTTCCCCACCCAGATACCGTTTGGAACCAATATGGCCGCCAGGGGAATAAGGCCTATAGGTGGGGGGAACGTGACAGTGGCATCGGAGGATGGATGCTCCTCATCCCATAACCTTCTTCTTTCTGTACCCTGCATCATTCCTTCATGTTGTTCCGCCTTCTCCCCGCTGCGTTTCCACGGGCGCAGGGCCCGCTCACATGAGGTACCATGCAGCTAGTCCCGCCAGAACCGCAACCCAAGCAGCGAAGAGGACCTGACCCGTCGGGTGTCGGAGCACCGCCATGGCTACCTGACAGGCGTATTCTGTTCCGCCGCTTGCAGCTGCGAAAGAGGCAGAAAACAGCTCAACGCAGAAGGCCGGATTAAGGGGAGTTCAAAATGGCAAAATCATTGGGGGTAGAAATCCTTGAGGAAAGCAAGGGCCCTTTTCACCTGTTTTGGCGGTGTAGTAGGGACATTTGCTTATGTCTCCTCCCGCTCCATGAACAGGTAGGCCTGCATCCAAGACCTCCTCCGGGATGCTCTTCCCTATCTCGTCCAGCTCATCAAACACCTGTCAAAACAAACACAGAAATACGATGCCGCAACAACATATCAGTTACATGAGAGCTAGCAGTCTGTAAGCTGTGGAGTTGCTAGGTGATTCTGGCAAAACAAAAAGTGATGAGGTGTCCTGAAGCAAGACACCGAACCGTTCCAGTCAAGCTGGTTGTTGCCTTGGATGCTTGACATCGCTGTTGGTGTGAATGTGTGTTTTTAGGTATGTCACGCATAACCTATATAACACTTAATTGTAATAGTTGCTAGCAAAGAGCTGTACAGAGGCACACAATTACCAGTTAATTATCAGTTATTACTCACTCTACACCAAGAATCTAAATCAAAGCACAAGAAGAGACAAAAGTGACAAAGGTCCATAGAAATGACCTTTTTGTGTATTTTAGGTTTTGGTTAACAGGTTTTGGTCAATTGAGGATATAGTATATTTGATATCCCTTATAACTATTTTTAAAACCCAAAATGCCAAGAAACTCAGATTTTGTGATATGCTATGTGTACCTCCACCATGATGGACTCCTAATGAATTACCTCCATGTTGAACCGAAAGGCTCGGACCGCCTCGGCCACCACCTTCTGCTTCGTCTCCGGGTCCAGCTCCAGCTCGTTCATCCTGCTGCGGTACAGCTGCTTGAATGCCTTGGCGCTGTGGACTGCGTCAAACTGGTAGAACTCCAGGCCTTCTCCCGTGGGGGGCAGTTTCAGAGCCCGCTGGGCCACTTTCTTCAGCACCTGACCCCCGGAGAGGTCCCCCATGTAGCGCGTGTAGGCGTGGGCCACCAGCAGCACTGGGTCCTCCCGTCCTATCAGATGGATGCGGTCCACGTAGAGCTGGGTGGCAGGAGAGCAGCTGACGACGCTCTGCCAACCAGGCCCGTAGAAGAACTCAAGGTCCCGGCCTAAGGCGTCTTGTCTGTGCAGCTCCTGGGGGAAGTAGAGAGGGGCGAAGTACGGGTGCTCCTTGTTCCTCTCGATCTCCTCCTCCATGGCGCTGTAGGTGTAGTAGAGGGCCACGGCGCCTAGCTGGGGAAGCGCAGGCCAGAGGGACGCTTTTAATGTGGAGAGTTGCTCTGATGGTACTTCGACAGGCGTTCGATTTTTGGACACATTTTTGTTTGTGGAGACTGACCTTGAAGAGCTCTTTGCGTATTCTGCCCCGTAGGAAGTCTTTCACAAACTGGGTGTTCTCTGCCTTCTCGTGGACCTCTTTGGTCCCCGCTGCCAGCAGCTCAGAGAGGTCCTCTGGGCTGTAGGATAAGAAGCTTGTTACACTCGGGTGGTGGTCACCCCGTAGCCGGTCACAGCCAGTCAAAGCCAACACTACAGTTTCATGCTGTTACTCCCTGGAAGCACCACCCTGACACGACTAGTCCACTACTCCGACTAATCATGACTTGTGATTAGTAGTCAATTAATCAATGAACTATCTTATTTATTCATTCATTAATCAAGATAATAGTCAGCTCTTCCAATTTAGCAAAAATAAAATCTTTAGTCAGAGGGAAAAAACAATGTTGTCTTTTTGGGAACTGTAATACAGTATGTTTATAGTCAGACGGGAAACCATAGTTGGATGTGTGGACACATCACTGAATGACCAGAGCAGTGCGTCTTGGTGAGCCTGCAGCTGTCTGCATTAGGACTGTCACTTGCAACAATCAACTATGGGAATAACAATGGGTTACAGCCCTACCTGAGAACATCCACCCTCCCTTCATACTCCGACGCTTCTCCATTGGATGCACTCTGGGTCTTTTCCATCGTCACTGCGTCTGTGATGTTTGTCGCCAGTCATGCACCTGTCACTCGATACTGGAAGGGGCCAACATATGGAAATGCTTCTAAGTCCATTATATTAACACAGCCTTAATCAAGGCTTCATAGAAGGGTTTCATAGAAACTGGCTTTATAATAGTCGGTATCGGCAGGTAATATCAAAAACATTTATATGTATATCAATAGCTGTACTCTGATTGTGACCATAAGCACTTAATGTGTGTAGCTTCTTTAATTTCTTTCTTTTTTACATCTTTAATCAAGTAGCTAATCACTACTTCCAACAAGCGATTATATTTATAGCTATTTAGCATTCAAAAAGCAAAACACAATGATAATGCATTTTCATAGCATAACGTTATGCCTATCGTGATGTTCCCTTGTTTAAATGTCATTGTCTAGATTAGGGCTTGCTGTAGGTAAACAAAGTATGGACTATATAGATTGCCCAGGAGGTATTTTCGTACTACAAAAATAGACCTAGACAATTTAGCACTGTAATTACACTCCACTAAATGTCTATAATGCTGCTTGGTTTAAAAGTGGGTGCACTGTCATTTTGATTTGTGTCTGTGACCTTATGTACTGTGACAGTGTGACAGAGGGACGTGAGGGGCACAGGGGTACAGAATGACACACAAACTGACTGTCATTGAATTCTTTACATAGACCATACTAGTGAAAAAAGCCCTCGAATAACAACATGGAAGGGGTCAGACAAAGCCGCTCACACAACAGTTGTTCTGGTGGACGCTAGTAGAAGAATAACAACGCTATTCTTAGCGCATGGGGTCGACACAATCATCATATCCAACGCGTTTGCTACTCAAACCTAGTGATCGGCTCAAGTCAGTTATAAAAAGACTTGCTGGGTTGACATATAACTACCATAAGTATTATTTTTTCATAAGGACTTACCAGATGGGCTATCCCAATGAGCCACTGGACAGGGTAGTTAAAATATAAAAAAGCTAGCTAACTTAGCATTTAACAGATAACGCTAAGCAACAGCCGAGTTGCTATGTTTATTATTAAATTATTTAAATTATGTTAAAAAAAAAAAAAAAAATAGAACTAGGATACGACTATCACACTGCGGACCAAACAATAACCAACGCAGATACGCGGAGCTGTACGTACTGTGGAGTAAAATCGCTGAGCAGCACTGTGAACAGGAAGTGCTGCGTAGTCAGAATGAGGTCACGTGGGTATATCATTCAACATTATATAACTACATTAATGAAACCCCTGGATAGGAAATTGATGGAGACAAGCATATGCAACATAGACATGTACATAGACGCCGCATTGACTGGTTCGACCCGTTGCTGCCTGGATATATACCATTATAACCTTAACATTTCTCAACCAATTTCAATGGTTCGTTTTTATATTCAATAATATCATATATTTTTTATATAAAATACATTTTCGATCATAAGTTTGATTATGCATTCTTTTGCAGCTCATAATCTCTTGAATAAAAACGACTCATTAAAATCGTGCTTTTTGTTATTTATCCTTGTAGCAAGCAAAGTAACGTTCTTGACGCAAGCTCTTCCCAGGCTTTTGGTCAAGGAGGGCCCAAGTTCACATTGTAACGTGCAGCTAATTCTTCCCTGAGAATCTGCAGCACTGATCCGATGTAGGCCTGCCTACAGCCTCAAATGAAATTATTATATATTGCTGTGTTTTCACAAGGTTCTAGGAACAGAAATACAGAAGTGCGAGTGCAAGGGCGTAGCTTTGGTTTCCGCTTTGGTTGGGACGTTGCGAGCACACGAATAAAGATTATTGCAGGACTTAGCGCAAATGTATACGGTTTCTGGGATCCTGAACGCCATTAGGCCTATTTACCAACTACTACAGCCTACATTACCTTCCTACCAATTACTACTTTTACTTATTTACTGCTTTAAATAGGCCTTAGCCTACTACAATATTATTCACACAATACTTATTTCTCAATACTTCTACGCATCGCTTCTTACATTTACCACACCATGTGGTTGTCCTATTTGGCCATGAGATGTCGCCAACGTCAAAGTCTTCACCATTCAACCGCATGTTAGTACTACAGTCCATGGTTAGTTCCGCAGTGTTCAGACAGCTCTGCTTGCTGATGGATTTTTTTATTTATTCATACACACACACACACATGAACACACACACACACACACACATTGTTTTGAATGAAAACACACGTTTTTTGGTCTACATTTTTGATTGTACAACGTGTCATCTACTATAGTAGCCTAATACACAATGGAAAAAGCTAGGGTTTTCACAAATCATGAAATTGCTGTGTGTGTGTGTGTGTGTGTGTGTGTGTGTGTGTGTGTGTGTGTGTGTGTGTGTGTGTGTGTGTGTGTTTTTGTGTGTGTGTGTATATCACTCCATCTGTATTCAAAATCTGTTTGTCTCACAGCTGCAATGTCAGATGTCTAATTCACAGCGTGACTGAGTACAGCCCCACCGCCAACGCCACCCTGATGCTGATCCACTAGGGTTGTTACGGGCAAGTGGTCTAACGAGGTGATTCACTGCCCTCTGACGAGGCAGACAAGCTGTTCCAGCTGTTGCAGCTAATTAGTTCAGGAAGTGCTTCTCTGCCACACTTCCTAGATTAATGGGATGAGAAATCAGATGGCAAGAGATGAGAAAGGGGAACGACCAGAGAAAATACACTAGGGGTTTTTAGGGGTCTTTTGATTAAAGCTTTACAGGTACCACCATGATATTTGTCTCTCTCATCCTGTTATCTGTTAGCTCAAAGTTAGTTCTTTCTAGTTATATTCAAATATTTATGGCAGGGCTTTTCCACAAAGACATGAAGATAAACATGCAAACACAAGGGTCCATTTTGCCATAGTGCTCGTTGATGTATCAGTATTATTATATTATACACAGCATAAATCAGAAAAATAATAGTAGTCGTGGAGATAAGAACATCTAGAAAGCACTGTTCTGTTTTTGTAATGCAGTTCCTTAATTATTCATAGAATGTATCCAAAATCAAGCAGAAACCATTATCTTGACCCGATATCAACATGTGTGCAATGGAACATTAGGGAGAATAGGGACATTGTCATTCACTAACAAATAAAGAATTTAAAAAAAGACTTTCCACACACACACACACACACCGTCACACACACATACACACAGATGTTTGTGAAAATGCATTATGTAAATTCAATAAGAGGGAACATTCAGAGAGCTTTACGGAGAATGAATTCAACCCAGCTATTATTGACAATTAAAGAACAACAGATATACAATTACACCCACATATAGGAAGCTCATTGCTATTTTGTATCTGCATCCATGTTTATATCTCTTCATATGATGATAAAGTTCTCTCTAGAGAACCATAGAAGACAAATATGTCTGTTCTAAATGTCAGGGTAACACTCTCGATAAGGGTACATTAATCAACCATTAAATAAAAAAGTTAACATAATTATGTTTTTTAATTGTGTTCATGTTAATTAAGGTAATCGTGTTCATGTTAACTAAGGTATTCATTTATACGTCATTGAATAGGGTTAACCCACTAACCCTAATGCTAATCCTAGGCTATTGTATAATGATTATTACTGTATTAACTGATGTGGGTTATGGATAATGAATTTACCCTTATTGTAAAGTGTTATCAATGTTATGTCTATAAACAAACCACACCATTTTATTCGGTAAAATGCTAATATCACCGAGAATTGCACAAAAACAGTAACTATTTTAACATCCAGCCGAAATGAACAGGTTGCCGTCCATTTTTACTTCATTCTCAGTTTTCTGTGAGCGAGCCACAGATTACTGTAGAAAACACAATCTTGGAGGCCGAATGGGGATATGGAGAGATTTACATCTTGTACTTCATGTTAAGGAAGAAATCAAGTTCCTGTCTTTCTGTCTTTTTAGATGTGAAGATGGTGTAATAGCCATTATTAAGATTTAATAAGGATATATGAAGGCTAGTGCAAACCATGAGTGATATGGGTGAAATAGCGTCAGTGTGCGCGTTGCCATGGCAGCCATTCTCGCGAGAAGAGGTCATTCTCAATACAATAATAATAATACAAATAAACTTCCTCAAAAGTGCAGATTGCGGTATTCTTGTGTTTGTTTCTTTGTTTCTTTGTTGTTGCTGGTTTATTAGCGAGAGATATGAAGATCCTGAACCGTAAATGTGGTTTTGCGTCACTTTGAGAAAGTAACCGGTAACGTTAGCAAAACAAACTTCCGCCTTCACTGGGCGGCTCAACTCAAACATTCTCCAAATGGGTACATTTATGAAGCGAGCATACAGCTTAACGTTTTGCTTTTAATAGGAATCTTACCAATCACAAGACCTAGCGCCATGTTACTTGTGTAACATGTGCTCCCATGGTCGTAAGCACTTCCCTCAATAAGATGTCCATGCTCAACCAGGTCGAGGAAGCCGTCAAGTGGTGCAAAGCCGAGCAAGCCAAGTTAAATGTGAACATTCAACTCTACAATGAGATTTTAAAGTCATTGTAAGTATATTTTTTGTAATGTCTCATAAAAGTGATGTTTGCATTCACTATAGCAAACGGTGGATTGTGTTTTGAAAGCCTGACACATCTGTTAAGTTATACAATTCAAATGTAATGGTAACGTTAGGAGATAATTCATTAAATCATGTGGTCGTGTGGACGTCACGACTATGATAGATTGAATAGTTGCTAGGCGTCTAATACAAGCACCGGTTTTCATTCAATATCAACATTAGGACAAGCAAATACAAGGCAGATGCCATTTCTGAAGCTTATATCAAATCGGTTACATTACAAAGAGCATAAAATATGGGAAGACAAACGTGTGTGTGTGTGTGTGTGTGTGTGTGTGTTTTGACAAAAACAGGAAGACACAATCGACAATGAATTGCATATCATTTCTGAAAGTTTGTCTGTTTGTGTCTGTGACCTGTTACCTGCTTGTATGTTTTAATGGATCCCAGAACGCAGCAGACTCGGGGAGCCTCCCTCGACCTGGATGATGCTCATAAGGGTAAAGAGATGATCTGGTATATTTTACAGCATGGTCTTGTGTGGGGAATACAAAAGGTTTAAAGTACTTCATTATCCTCATCTCACATGCCTGCAGGTTCAGAAGAAGATGTGATGCCACAGGACAAGGATGAAATCGAATTAGTGGAACGAGCGCTGAAGGAAGCTCTTCGGATCCGCAGCAGCAGCACGTCGTCCAAGGGGCAACGCTGTAGTCGTGGACCCCCCAGACCTAATAATGAGCCAGGTGAAACTGCTGTTGTCAAACCCAGTGAAGCCAATCAATCCTCTGGAACAAGGAGAGGCAAACAGGGGGCTGATACGTCCTCCAAGTCCAGCAGCCTGGCCCTGAGGGAAACCAGGAAACCCGGGATCTCGTCTTTGTCTGGTGCAAGAAGTAAAAACGTGAACCACCCGGTGGCGTACAAGGGGGCGGTCGGTGGCGGCTCTGTCGGCGCGCAGCCTGCGTCGTCATCCATGGTCAGACGCGAGAAACACACACGGTCGGGCCATAACCCTGGTGACCGGGGCCAGGCCCATGCTGTCGTCTCCAACCTGGAGAGCGATGGACCCCTGGGGAACGCTGGGGCCCCCGTGGAGGTGGCGTGTGTCTCGCATGCAGGGGATGCCGGGGCTCGCAGCACACCTGTGCAGAACAGGTAAGGTAGTCTGACCGCAACTGTCCTCTGAACACAACAAACCATAGTCAAAATGTCTTCTTGAAATAATCATTTTTCCCTCCTCACCTTTGCAGGATACCTTCTGATCTAACGGCAAAATGGAAGTCTCTGAGAATGAAGCAAAACAGGTGACCAAAATCGATCTATTGGTCTGTTATTGATAGATTAAATATTGTATTTAAATGTGATAGAATATCTATCTATATTTAAAGTAAGCTGAACATGTACCATGTTTTTCTTATTAATAAACATTCACAGCCTGGTTGTTCTGTTTATCATTCTTCTCTATCACATGTTCAGGTTGTGGGACAAAGCGATGGTCATGCAAAGCCAGAAAGTGCCAGAGAGAAGTGCCTTCATGGAGAAAATGGGAGCTTGCGTATCTTTCATTCAAATAGGATCAAGGTGTACTAGAATCAAGATGTTCTACTACAAAGTTGATCTGGAAAAATATTTTGTGCCTCACATCAACTAGATAAATTGTCCATAGCCCAGTGTATTCTTAGTTGATTTAGAAATAGATTTTCAACCTTGTGTTTGAACGTCCTCTCAGCCTGTCCTGGGATATGCCGTCTGGTTCCCTTGACCCGTTCCTCTAGTTCCCCAAGAGCTGGCCTCGTGGCAGTCCGGATCAGACCAGGGCTCTAGTGGACCACTTGACCCGCCAAGGCCAGGACTTGTGCCACTGTTACCAGGTCCAGAAACTGCTAGCCAAGCATGGCTCCTCATCTGGCCCCCAACCAGGTACACACCTCAACAGCATCATTACCATATTACCATGACCAAATGGGTGGCAGGGTTTTTCTTAAAAATGTTATTACCACACACAGACTAATTTACTACTTATTGTTTTTCTAATTATGAGTACTTGGATGGTACTACTCCCTCCTCTTTTAACCATTTTATCTGGAGAAAGTATTGTGGTACACACAATGCTGTAATGCAACACTTTTGTTTTTTGGAAAAGCCAAAAAAGAAATGCAATTTACTTCCAATCGATAACCTTTATTAAATTTGGAGGAGCCTGTCCTGTCCAACACAAATACAAATACTTTGATTCTCATTATACAGAGAGTCACAGGGGATTGATGTACAGCAGATGTGTGTGGCTAGAGAAAAGTATAATTTGGGAAGAAATATCCAAGGAAATGGGAACATTTTGGTGGTTATTGCCACATTGAAGTGGCAATATCTGTGTTTACGTCTTCTACATCTCTCGAGAGATGTAGAAGATGTTGAAATATTGTGTTGGATTTTGGTCAATACTCCTTTATTACCATTGTCTGTCATCTTATAAACAAGGATCCAGATGATCAAAGACTGCAATTTCTCTTGCAGACAGTGAGGAACTCCAGTGTGCACCTCATGTTACTCTTGAAAATCTGGAGAATGTGGCAGCAAACCTTAGAAAATATGCAGTCCAAGTGAAACAAGGTAAGACTGTGAAATAATAGAGCAGCAGTCACACCGTGTCTTTCTTCTTGGAAAAAACATTTCTTGAACTTGGTTCTGTGTGTGTGGCTTATTATGTCTCACCTTGCCCAGGACACTGTAATACAGAGGACATAGGTGCTGATATTTTCATGTGGTTGTCCAATCTAGACACCAGCTGTGTTTGAACTGGCAGAAATGTATTTCATAATTACATTTTGACTTCCTCCTGCAGTATAAATGTACGTAAAGGAAGGGTCTCTGGAATCTTTATTTTCCTACCTAGCTTTTACTTTCAAGAAGGATTTTGAGATTCTAGTTTTATATTTAACTTTTTGGCCAAAAGCAAGTATGTGAGAGTTGTATTTCTAGAATTATCCCTGAGTAGTCCACACAGTACTTTGTTAGGAAAAGTTAACATAATTTCAATGAAAAGAAATTACACTTCATATTGGAGATGAACTTTATATTAGAATCTTCTATTATTCAGAGAAAGGCATCTGTGTTGCTTGCTAATAGTAGAAGTGCTTTTATTTAAGTACCTTTTTTTTTTTTTTTTTTTTATACAACAATGACTTGTGATTGAATGGCGAACAATTGTTTACAATTCTTGGTGACGAGCAAGAATGCAACACGAAGCCATGCGTCTGAACCGCTATTGGTTCTATTCCAGTCACGGTTCTAGTTTGGAAGAAATCTTCCTCTTCGGGGTAAACGGTTGGCGTGAGGGTAGGGCGGGGAAGGGGCCGCTAACGAGCTAATGCACGCTTTGCGTCCCGGCGTACGGAAACTGAAAACGGAGCCGAGGTGGAAGCTCGGTGGCAGGGCCGTACTTTCCTTGCCGCCTCTCGTGACGTCGGGGCTGCAGAGCCTCGTAGCCAGACGCCACCCGGGCTATTTAAAGCTGGGTCAGCATAGCAGGAAGAAAGAAAAAAACGTTTTGGGCTACAGTTGCTCACGCGCTAAATATAAACTATTTTTCCGCCAGAGTGGGAAGCATGGGATCGATGGAGGCCGGAGGGAGGATGTCTCTGCCCGGACGAGCCGGGGGGGCAGCAGGCCAGGGCACCCCTCCTGCCCCCCACTGTCACCATCACCACGGAGACGGAGCTCGTGGAGCTGGAGACGCTGAGGCTGAGGGTGGTGCTGTTGCAGCAGGAGGTCTACCTGCAACAGGTAAGAACGCCACACCTCCATCAGGATCACACATCTACATTGTTTTAGTTTTCAATTGAATAAAAAAATGCAAAACATAACATAACATAACAAAACAAAATTTTTAAGTTAAAAGGTGGAGTGTGTAGAATCTGGTGGCATCTAACAGAACAGACTTTGCAGAAATGGAATATAATATTCATAAGTATGTTTTAAGTAGTGCTTAATCCCATGAAAATAAGAAACATTGTGTTTTTGTTACCTTAGAAGGGGCCCTTCATATCTACGTAGGGAGTGGGTCCTCTTCCACGGAGCCCGCCATGTTGCACCGCCATGTTTCTACAGTAACCCAGAACGGACAAACGGCTCTAAATTGCCATTTTACTTGTAAACTACGACCTATAGTTTTACAGACTAAATTACAAAATACAATTTATAAATCTATCAAGGAACTCATCACTTGACACTTTGCTACTCGATGCTGTTGTACGCAATGACATCATTATGGAAATACCTACTGGCACTTTACAGGCCGGTACAGGCCACCATAGCTTCTCCTACGTCGTTGGAAAGGGAGAGTTGAGGGAGGGGGTATTCAGTTGGTTGCAATCTACCTCACCGCTTGAAGCCACAAAATCCTGCACACTGTACCTTTTAATGTAGAAAGGAGGGAGGGGGTGGGCAAGGGTCTCCCCATACCCTTGTCCTCTCCGGCCACCGGTCCTAGCCATCAGGCTAATACATCACATGCTAATATACGACATTGTCCAAAAATGGTGTGTTCCTTTTTTGCGTTTTGCCTCCCAATTGATTTGTCCACCTCCACGGCAGGCTCTGTCGGACAGCCTCTCCCCCCAGCTGCCCTCCCTGCTGAGCGGGCCTGGGCCTGCGGACTGCAGTGTGCTCCGGGATGTTTACTCCCTTCTAGCTGAGGGGGGGGAGCGCTTCCCGGCACTGGTTCTGGACACTGAGCCCGACTGACTGGAACGAAGCGCTTCTAATGCGCTCCACGGGGCTAATAAACGGGCTGGAGTCTTTATACAAGTCTCTCTATGGAGGATTGGTTCTTTTATCTCAGGCTTTCAGTGACTGTGATGCTATTTGAGATGACGTGAGATCATTGTTTACACTTTAAAATAACATAATGTGACCCAAAATGTATTTTCTTTTCTTTTTTTTGATCTGGTGATTGCAAGTGGCTGGTTATGATTATGATTATACCTTGTATTCTCTTGTGTCACTGGCTGACTTCTTGCAGTACTGTCCTCACCAGCAGGGGGCACTCATCTTGCACAATACGGTTAATGAACGCACCAACTGTAGCATCTAATGGCAGTAAAACATTGAACTAGTGAACCTCTCATTATCCATTGGCGTGTGTCAACTGTGTACATAGAGCCAGATGGAAATTCACATTGTGTAGTCGTAAAGTATAACCGTTCTGTGATGTAGCAATCCGAGTAAATAAATGATAAAAGCCATTTTTCATGTGCTGTTAGCACAAATTAAGAAAAACAGCTGTTTGGAGAGACACATTCACAGGCTTGTGTAAACAACACAATTCTTAAAATCTTACACAAAAGGCAATTCAATTAAAATGTATTTTCAGCAGTGGCGTTCATCTTTTTTAAATCCTTTTTTTTTATGGATTTCTTGTTGTCGTCTTGTGATGAATAAACATTGAATAATCCTTTACAATGGGAGAGAGTGGTTCATTTTGAAGTGTATTGTGTAAGGAGCGAGGGATGGAGGGATGGAGCAGGTCTTTCTGGTGCGGGACAGGCCACATGCCCACATATGCCGCTTGGAGGGCACAAGCTGCAGCAGACTGAACAACAGGTGGCCCTTGGTTCACACAGCAGGTTGTGGGTGTATGCACCCGGCCGCAACACACACACATGTACACACACATATACACACACACACATGTACACACACACACACATATAGACACACACACATGTACACACACACACACATATAGACACACACACATGTACACACACACATGTACACACACATATACACACACACACATGTACACACACACACACATATAGACACACACACATGTACACACACACATGTACACACACACACACACACACATGTACACACACACATGTACACACACACACACACACACACACATGTACACACACACACACATATAGACACACACACATGTACACACACACATGTACACACACACACACACACACACATATACACACACACACATGTACACCCACACACATACACACACGCTCGTCACAGGGTCTGAGTCACACAGAGAGGCGCGTCTTGATCCCTCGTCTCAAAGGGATGTCATCTGGAAATGACAGTTCTTCCTGGAAAACAAAGAGGCCGGGT
>OOFG01071636.1:0-31159 GCA_900323295.1 Molva molva | reverse complement strand
ATAGTAGGACTGCTGGATCAGAAGTTCTGCTATAACATAGGACTGCTGGATCAGAAGTTATGCTATAACATAGTAGGACTGCTGGATCAGAAGTTCTGCTATAACATAGTAGGACTGCTGGATCAGAAGTTCTGCTATAACATAGTAGGACTGCTGGATCAGAAGTTCTGCTATAACATAGTAGGACTGCTGGATCAGAAGTTCTGCTATAACATAGTAGGACTGCTGGATCAGAAGTTCTGCTATAACATAGTAGGACTGCTGGATCAGAAGTCATGCTATAACATAGTAGGACTGCTGGATCAGAAGTCATGCTATAACATAGTAGGACTGCTGGATCAGAAGTCATGCTATGACATAGTAGGACTGCTGGATCAGAAGTTCTGCTATAACATGGTACTGCTAGATCTGAGATTACTAAGGAGCAGGTTAGGGGTAGTGTGACCTGCTCAAGGATGCCTACAGGTAGACTGTGGACATCAGGGATCGAACCCAGAACCTTTCGATTGGGAGTGGAACCCACCCCCACCTCTAGCCACCCTCACCACCCTAACTAATGGACTATTGTGCCCCTGGCCTTTAATCGCTACCTGGATGGATTCGCTCAGTGTCTGTACAATGCATTGACCGATTGATTTCTGCTCAGATTCTGGCGCTGGTGGCGGTCCGCAAGGCCATGGACTACGTGTTCTCCCAGCACGACCTGAGCTACCTGGACGACGTCATCCCCGAGAAGGACAAGAAGAAGAAGGAGGACGAGAAGAAGAAGAAG
Source organism: Molva molva (assembly GCA_900323295.1). NCBI lineage: Eukaryota > Metazoa > Chordata > Actinopteri > Gadiformes > Lotidae > Molva > Molva molva. The sequence goes on along the minus strand of OOFG01071636.1, from coordinate 30,387 downwards.
AGTAAAAAGAAGGGCAGCATCGACAGTGAAATAGATTTTGTAAGTTGACCGTGTTCTTTTTGGTTTGTTAAGCTTTGCCTGTGTCATAGACTTCTAAGAGAAGGGTGTCCACTCATTTATCGGAAATGAAATGTTTGTCACATGACTATGGCCCGCCTCCATGGAGTTTGATTTCTTTTTATAATGTTGATCCATCTCTCCCATCAACCCCCACAGTCTGAATATCCGTCCCACGAAAATATCCCCAGTATAAAAATATCTATGGATACTATGGAGCAGATGCCAATGTTGGGGACTGAGTTGGATAGTGAGTACCAGTACAGCTATTTGGTGACCTAAAGATTCTCTGAATAAACAAAAGACAATCTTCTTCCTCCTTCCTTTCTCTCTTGAGAATTCTTCACCCTTCCCTTGCTTGAGAGGAATTTGACACAAATACAACCGGTCTTTCGTCTTTTTCAGCTTCCGCATGAAAGTCTTAACCTTATCGTAACCCTTGCGCAAATAGGAGTCTTACTTCCTTAACACCTGTTGTATGTTTCCTTTTGTTGTGTTTGGATGCAATGTCTCCGGTGTGAAACAATGAGTAACCAATTAAAACAAATAAATGCTTTCACTGTGTGGTTTGCGCTGTGCTTCATGGGAGGCACAATCTCAGGGGGTTAAACGTTAAAAGCCTTCCGTCGACTCTCCGTCCTCAGGAGATTCATCCAAAGCTTTCCTCGACCCGCACTCAGCGTGCTGACCCCTACTTTGACACCCTTACACTGGCAGAGTAAGTAACCGTTGGCTCCCTTCCCCGCATTGCTTCTGATAACTCTGTATTGATCGCCGGACTATCAATACACATCGATATTGACCAAAATGTGGGCTATCTGTAGATGGCATGGCCTATATTATTGCCTGATATTAAGTATTTGTATTGTTTTTTTTGCTATTTCATTAGAGAACCATAATTTCGTCCCATGCCGCTGTGTATGCATACACATACGCATGCAAAACTGTTGTCATTGTTGTCAACGTCATTGTGTCATGACACAATGACGTTTTAATCCATTTTCGTATTGTGTCGGCAGTGGTGCATCCCTAATACCTACCCTGCACGTTGCATTTGTTGTAAGAAACATGAAACACAAAATGTGTATTCATTGGTCATCAGGCAAGCTATACCGTTTCTGGGACCGAGGAGCTTTTAAAAAATTCTGACTGCTTCTCCGTTTCAGTCTAGACAGGGATCCTCATCAGAAATCTGCACCTCATATTCGAATGGAGCTGGACGCGGAAAGCAACGGATTCTGCTGGAGGAATAAAGGGTCCGGTTCTGAAGCGTCCCTGTAAAGAGATCCACCCCGAAGCACTGAGAAAACTGAGGAAGCGCATCTGCAAAAACCAGCACTGCTAACTAACCCAACCAGGCCCGACACTGCATCACCACTCCTCTGCCAATAGGGGGACGGGGTCTTTGTTTTAAAAAATATCCGTTGTATGTGAGTATTTCAATGTGAAGCGTGCGCTGGTGGTGCTGAATGCATCACTGGATGGCCATGGTATACGAGGACAGCGGTGGGCCTCGTACATCCGAGTGTACTTGCAATGAACCACAGGGCGGTGGGAATCTTCATGTGACCTGGAGGTTTCTCATTCAAAGGCATCATTTAATTAGAAGGCACCCCTGAAAAGCTGTTCTTTTTTTATTTAAGGTAAATCTGAAAAACAAGGTATTTCAGACGCTAATAATGTGACATATTGACTATGACTGTTCAGACCAAAGTGACGTCCTTGCTAAAGGTTTTTATTTTACGTTTATACCCATGTAGTACTTTTCCAATGTTCGTGATTTTGTATTTTGTAAAAATGCAACAAACGAAATCTGATAATTAATTTTTAATTTTTAGGATTGTATCGTGTCTTATGCATTTTTTTATATTTGATCTGTACTGCTAGAATCATTTGCTTTAAACAATGCAAAGCGGCTATATTTAAAGGGTCAAGAGTCCAAGGTCATAGCATGTATCTGTTATGGGGAAATATATATTGTATCCGTTTTTATATTTTAGAGACATTATTAATTGATAAAACATCTCCTTAAATCTGCAGTTATGTAAAAACACAAATGTACAATGCACCCTGATTATTATTTTTTAAACACTGTATAGTTGCATATATACATATTTTGCAATCAAGATGACTAATGTTTTTACTTTCATTCTCCCTTTACAAACAAATCAAGGATTTAACACCACGACCTGTATTCTACCACGTTAAAATCCTTCTCTTAAAGTACACATTTTTTTTACTAATTTACTAATGCATAAGAGCGGCTTGTATCTTTCAGATCCGTGTTCCCTGTTGAAGGGAGATCGGTTTTATAGCTTTAGTTCTACCTCTACCTTCTATGTAGGTGCCAGGCTTGACACACTGAAAGAAGTGAATAAAACAGTTGCCTGTAGTTCTGTTTAATCTATTAATAGCATTTAAGGTTTGGGGCTTTTTAATGTTGCAACAATGGTGTACGCATCTGCAATAATCTTAAATTCAATTGCAGTTATGCTGTCTTTATTTGGGATTAAAATCTGACATTTGACCAGTGTTACTTTTTTATGCAATTGTACATGGCACTACCAAAGAGAGGCAAACACCGCTCTATAATATTTGTTATGGTCAGTTATTGCACTCACCTGTGACTCTATCTCAGTTACTCCATCAATTTTGGCAAATTAAATTTTCTCAGGCCAAATACTCAGGCCAGAAACTATGCAATTCTTGATGTCGAACCTGAATGTTAAGTACATTTTTACAAGTTTCAGCTGTCAGAACGTTGTTCGTTTTCCAAGGATGTTTGTATCTATCATTGCCAGAGATTAAATTTGATATTCATATTTCCCATCTAAATTCTTGCATATCTAATTGGTACTTCTCAAGCAAATGTATCACTTGATTTTTTTAAATTGTATAATTTAAAAACACACAATCAGTGTGCTAATGAATACTTTTTTTATTTAATGTGGACCTAATTCTAATGACTGCAGTTATTTATAAGGTGAAGGACAATACCCAAATATTTAAGTAGCTGTAATATTTAAACCTGAAGCATGTGAGACTGTCACGTTCTGTTTTAGATTGCCAGCGCTTTATCTGTATATCCAGGTTTTTTATTTATATTATCTGGGCTTCACAATGAATGTACAATTTTCTACACGGAAATCACACATGCTATCACAACTGCAGAAAGAAGGCAGATGTGAAGGCTTGGGTGAGAGTGTTTTATGCAGTAGGTTTTTTTATTTAATAAATCAAATGTATCAAAACAATAAAAAAAAGTTGAAGTAAATGTTCATTGTTTACTGAATTAGAAATTGGAGGCTTTGATGGTAACAGAAGATTTAGTTGGAAGTTTAGAATGAATTTAATTCAAAGTACTATTTGTACTATTTCACGAGACATCAAGGCCAAGTCAAGACCCTTTGAACTCTATTAGTTGATAAGAGTATAACTTAATTCAAACATAATTAGATTGAACATCTTACTGCTAGAGTTCGGTCTTATTTTCGTTATTTCCAAAGGATTAAATAAATACAAAATCTGTGGTAATTAACTTTCCCTGTGATCTGGAAGGAGATATCAGAGATCAGTGCCTTCAGAGGAAACTGGATTATCAAGGAATGCACAAAACATGCAGGGTCCAATCTGTGATAAAGTAACCAGAGCAATAGTGAAATGACACACACATATATATTAAGGAAATACTCGACGGGTTAACGTGAACGTTTTCCCCTGTGTTTAATCTCATGCTCTCCCGTCAAATGTAAATAAACGACGCACATGGTGAGGCCTACGGTTAGGAGGGAAGCGTCTGTAACAGCTAGCAGATGGCGCCAGAGCGCCTCAATCAGACAACTGGGATACCGCTATAAAGTCAGTTTTGGGATATTATTTTTGCCTAAACTCTGTCATTCCTATATCTATGAACATCAAAACAACCCCTTTGATACAAGAGTATATCGCATGGATGTATTATAAAATAAGTATATCGTGATGAGTACACTCTAATCATTTTAGACAACACTGTTTCTGGGAAGGTGAACTGTCTGAATTGCACTTATCAATGATCCCCAAAGCACAGGTGCATTAGGTACGTACAGATATTCCCAGATGTATGGAAAATAGGATTAGCTGGCATGGTTAAGATGTTACTGCTGCTAAGATCCACATGTTCTTCAGGCTCCTGTCCATTTAGCTGGGACCTGTCAACGTGCTGAGCAGCTGTGTCCTTGCTCTATCTGAAAGTTTATTGTTTTCTTTTTGGGATCTGAAAAGAGTTGGGATCCGAAAAGCAAACATGAAACATCTTTACAGCCTTATGCCTCTATTTCCAGGTAAGATCTTTACTGTAATAGGGAAGTCAAAGTCAAAGTTTTTGTTCATTTTAAGGATAATATTTTGATTAGATTAATTGATACATGCAGCTTCTGTATTTTATTCAAATTTGAGTAGTATTATTATATTATTATTATTATATTATTATGATTATTATTTAATCCTAAAAGTCTATTTAGCTATTCTTTATCACTGTATTGTCAGAGTGATGTATTATTTATTAGGATTTGCCGTTCATTTATACAAGATTTATACTTTTTGCTGAACATAAAATGTTATTCGATTTTCTTTTCTTGCGTTCTTTCTTTCTCTTTCCTTCGTTGTCTCTCTTCTCTGTCTCTCTACTTCTCTCCCTCCGTCTTCCTAAAAAGACGCAGTCATAATGACTGAAAGCGCGGTTCCAAACGTCTCAAACTCGCTGGACCGCGTCGTGGATCCTCCGGCCCCGCAGCAGGGCCCGCGTGCATCGACGGCCCCTCCCAACATCACCTACGTGGACTTCTACCTGCACAAGCCCTCCATCGCCGCCGTCTTCACCGTCTCCTACCTGCTCATCTTCCTGGTGTGCATGGTGGGGAACGGGATCGTGTGCTTCATCGTGTTGCGCAGCAGGAACATGCGCACAGTCACCAACATCTTCATACTCAATCTGGCCATCAGCGACATGCTGGTGGGCATCTTCTGTATGCCCACCACCCTCATCGACAACATCATCACAGGTCAGAAGGGCAGGCAGTTTGAAACAGTTTGCGTTATGTCAAACTTCAATCAATCAAACCTCAATCAATACATGCTTTGTCGGAACCGAAAACGACTTAACTATGTATTTTAAATATGTAAGAAAAAGAGTGGATTCTCTTGATTATTTTTGTCTCGCAGGTTGGCCATTTGGAAGCATTGTGTGTAAGCTCAGTGGAATGGTCCAAGGGATTTCCGTTTCTGCCTCAGTCTTCACTTTAGTGGCCATAGCTGTTGACCGGTGAGATGTGTTTGTATTGTATTCGTATTGTAGTGTTTCATAGTTGTGTTATGGTTCATGACCTATCTGCAATGCATTTGTTGGAGGGTGGCACTCAGAATACTTCAAGAAACCACTGCGTGAGGATTCTAGTTTCCACATTATCATGGCACTACTGGAGAACTACTCAGAAAGTGTGATGAACCAGTCAAAAGTCTCCAATTCAAGGGATTGGCCAGTATCCCAAAGGGATTGGACCGATTTTCAAAATTAAATTCAAATTTGTTTTTTTCCCGCCGTCCCTCAGATTCCGCTGCATCGTCTACCCCTTCAAGCAGAAGATCACCATCGGCATCTCCAAGCTGATCATCGTCGTTATCTGGGTCCTGGCCATCTCCATCATGTGTCCCTCTGGCCTTATGCTTCAGGTCACCAAAGAGCCCAGCGTCCGCATCCGAACGGGACGAAACAACAACAATAACAACAACAACAACAACAACAACAACGACGACACCTCTCGTCCCTTCTACTGGTGCCGTGAGAACTGGCCCACCCAGCAGATGCGCAAGGCCTACACCACGGTGCTGTTCGCCAACATCTTCCTCGCCCCGCTCGCGCTCATCGTCATCATGTACGCCCGCATCGGCCTCACCCTCTTCAAGACCACCCTGCCCCCCTCCGGGGGCGAAGGGACCGGGGACGGGGCGGGAGGCGGGGGCTGCGGGAGGCCCATCGCCACGGACAGACGCCAGACCATCTCTAGGAAGAAGAAGCGGGCCATCAAGATGCTGCTGGTGGTGGCGCTGCTCTTCGTGGTGTCCTGGCTGCCCCTGTGGACTCTGATGATGCTCAGCGACTACGCCAGCCTCACCGCGCACCAGCACCGCGTCATCAACATCTACGTGTACCCGCTGTCCCACTGGCTGGCCTTCTTCAACAGCAGCGTCAACCCCATCATCTATGGCTTCTTCAATGAGAACTTCCACAGGGGGTTCCAGGCGGCGTTTAAGTTCCAGCTGTGCTCCGCGGTCATGGAGCGCCAGAGGACCATCTCTCTTCGGCTCCTGGGGAACGCCGGGCCGCAGGGGAACCAGCAGCCGCCCCCTGACTGTAGCGGGTTAGCATCGAGGCCGGGCGGCGTAGCAGAGGAAGGACAATGCTCGAGTCAGGATGAGAGATGTGTGACTGTTAGCAGTGAGGAGCATGATGAACATGAACTGGTCATTGAAGGCCCTGTTAAGGTATCTCAAGTTTAGGCATGTTTTGCAAGTTCTTACGTATACGTTTTACGCAGCTAGCCAAATCTTTACATCTTTGTGTAGCCTACTATTCATTCAGCTCTACGTCAAGTAAACAACAATCTATCTACCAGCACATTTATAAAGGCTATTAGTGTCATGTAGGTCTACACAATATGCAATGTTTTCCATCATGACTATTCAACCCTTCAAACTTTTTCATTATGTTTGCAACGGTAGAGTAGAGTGCATACGGAGAGAGAAACATTTGAAGACAAATTGCAATCTTGACTACTTGCCAGTTGGTTCACTCATTCGTTTGCACATTCACAAATCTTGGCTGTCACTTTATTGTCACTTTTTACTATGTGGTTACAAAGTTACTATTGTCAAGTGTTTACAAAAATATTTTTGCTGATCGGTTGCTTTGTACAATCAGTGTTTGCCACACTGTGATTCACAGAACAGTATCACTGTAACACTGTAATCACCCTTAAACCAGTGGTTGGTCGTTGATAAATATTTATGGTGGAATTCTGACAAAATGTGTGATTTGTGTGATATATATATAGGTAAGGTGGTAATGTCACACCTCATTGTTAACACGTTATTGTTTATACCCATGAAGACTAACAGACCTTTTTTACAGAGGCATCATCGTAGGACAAACACAGGTTTCACTCATAACACTTATTATGGGTCTGCTGCTTCTATGTACCAGGGAAAGGGGAATAGACTCAACTAGTGAAGACAGGTCTACTGCCCCGTGCCCTGGTTCATTAAAGGTGGAGACCAGGTCAGAAGGCTTTTGATGACTGTAGTAGTTCAGTTTAGTAACTATCTTTTGCTGTGCAATGATTTTAGACTTGCTTATTTAAGTTAGGATGAGAGTTCATCAGGGCAAGCTCCTGTAAAAATAATATAATAAAATAATAGAACAGATTGTTTTATTTGCCATGTCTTGTGTAATATGTAGGCTAAAGCACAGGGGTCGTGGGAGATGGGAAAACCCTGGAAGAAAAGGTATTCATGGTGTAGTATTCCAGGAATACCAAATCATCTGTAATTAGGATGGGAGTGCAGTGGACGAGCAAGAATTTTAACTAACCACAAATCCAGAGATTATAGATAATTGTGTGCTATATTAAACAAAACCAGATCACCATCAATCATATTTCTTAACCCACACATCGTATAAAAATAATAATATTTGAAAAAAATATATATATACATTCTCCAGTTTTGCTGGAAGCAGTTTCAAATAATCGAAATTGAGTAAAAATTCACTAATTTGTAAAGAACTAATACAATGGACAATACCACAAATAGGCAGAATGGATCAAAATAATCTACACCATTTATTGACTCTATAACTTAAGAGCATTAGGAGCAAATGAACCATCTGTACACATTAGGAAAATACCCCACGGAACCATTCATATCCAAACACCATTAGCGCTAAACAATTCCTCCTGCTCCCTCACAAGGATTATGTGACATTTTACTGCAGATTGGGTCATTTAAGACATTGTTAACCTTAAGGGCCCCAGAGCCATTTAGGTTCCCAGGAGTTTTAGTTGTTTTAACCCGAGGGCAGAATGTGTTAATGCCCACCAAATAGCTGCATTTGCTGTCTCCATTAACAGGCAAGAGTTCTGTTCTGCGTTCTGTGTGAATTTGTTGTACCCTTGTTGGCACTTTTGTTGTCATTTGAATCATGAATATGTAATAAATATTACTATACCTTGTAGTTGCACTATTACTTGCCAATTTTGGCAGGTAATTTTGTCCAAAATATTTTAAATTGTCAAATGTTGAATTGATCAACTGTTATTTAAGGGTTGTCAGTACTATCAGCTACATAAGAAAAAAAATAGTTATCAGCACAAATTCATTTACATTTTATTATAAATACTCACAAACCACACATCAGTCAGCTGATTACACAAACTTTAAACACTTGTGTTCAAAGTTCAAAGTTTTTATGGAGAATTGAATAGTCTGAGACAATAATGTTGAACATGAACTGATATAAAGTTACATAGTCTTAAGTGAGTAATTTCTGGTAGTTAAATAACAAATCATAAGAGGGAGGGCTCTGCACAGATAATTATCCATTCACATGTTACATATGTGTGAGGTGGTCTGCATCAATAATTACAACGTTTTTTTCTTAGCTAGCTTCAGCCTTGTTAGCTAGGACATAACACAAAAAACATGTTATTGTAGCAAATTCTTTGTATTATCATTTTGTAGAACGACACATCAGGTATCGGAGAGAAAAGTTTTCAAGCATATATTCCATTCAATCTTCGTTTGAAAAGCTTTCACATCGTCTTTTGTTCCCTAATGATGACCTCACTTCCTTCAATAACTTCAACCAATCAATAATGTTCTCAATCATGTACAAAGGGCTATAGTTTTACAAAGAGCTTTGGAGGTGTGGAATCATAATGCTCCAAGACACAGAACTGAAGTCTGAAAACATATCAGACAAATATATTTACCAAAGCAATGAATGGTAATCAACAACAATGCAAATTAAGTAAAAATAACACACCATGTTTTTTTTCAGCTAGAATACATTGTAGTGATGAATATTTTTTGTCCTTGCGTAGGTAGTATTACCTTTTTGCTATAACTGAACACATTTGTCGAAGTCGGATCTGAATTAGAAACCAACAAACAGAAAAGTAAACGGCTTTAGCAAAATGAGAATATATGCTTATAGGTAGCTAGGTACAGTATATATATATATAAAAATGAAGGGTCCTCAAGTTCCACTTTCATGGTTCGTGGGGTTGTCCTCTTGATCGTCCCGGCTGCTGAGCCCACGGTGGAGCCTCTTCACTGTGCTTCTACTTCCTGTTTCCTCCTTATTTCCTGTCTTCAGTGGAATCGATGACGCTTTGACTTTGAGGAGAAACAAAAGATTGTCATTAATATGGTTAAGTCCTTTGGAAGAAGCTATTAAACCAGAAGCGACTTACAGTGAATTCAGTGACAGGTCGGTATGGAGCAGGTATGGGTTATCAGGCCCAAAGATGCCTATAGTACAGAGAGATTGTGGACATTGGGCATCGAACCCAGAAACTGTAATGCGGGAGTCTTGATACCCTAGCCACGATGCTATCCTGCATCCAACGTTGGAACAGTTTCACAACAGAAGCATGAAATGTAGTTTTATCAATGGAAAACAGGGGGCGTATAAAGGCAATGAGGTTATTCGTGTTACATGTTAATGTTTATGTTGGTCTTACATGTTATATCTGTTTGTGTTTGGTTTCTGTGAGTTTATAAGTTAATTGGTTGCTGGTTGTGTCATTTTGTTAATTGCTTGGGCAGGTGGCAGCTGGTATATAAAACCCAGTGAGAAGAGCCCATTGGCCAACTCCATCTCAGCAGTGTTGGGTGTCTTAGTTCAGGCGTCAGTTGTGTTATTTTGTAATTCATACATTTATTTTCTGTTCAATTGACATTGCGTGCTTTTTCAAGTTCTTTCAAGTTGAGGTGGGAGTGGACATCCTACGTGGCGGTGGCCCCCCCTAAGCGTTCATGACTTACATGTTGACGGAATGAAGAAACGTTCCACTCTGCCGCCGTTATCGCCATGGTTACCGGTGACGGCCGTCTCCTTCTCTTCTTCGTCTGTCACTATTCTCTGTCTCGCACTCTCAAACACAGACTTGATGACGATCGAATCTTCATAGGTCTGTCGTGAGAAAATTACGATAAAAAGAGACACAAGAAAAAACACACACACACACACACACACGTGCCCATCAGTTTCTTCATATTGTCAGGGTAGACACTGCATCATTAAAAACAAGAGAATAAATGTTCTTCTATTCAATGGTCAGGTAGGTTAAAGGGGAGGTGATCCCACAATCTACCTCTTCATCACTAGGCCTATTTCTGAGTTTTTTTCTGAAAAGCACATACCTAAAGTAAATAGAGTATATCTCCATAAGTGCAGGGGCTATCATATGTCATATTGGTACCAAAATAAAGATAACACCTGTTTGATTGTTTTGCAAGTGAAATAATAAATGTAGATACTACTTGGTTAGAGTGAATAAAGCTAGAACACAGTGGAAGTGGAAGATTCTTTATGTTTTAGAGTGAATACCACCGAGTGCATTATCAGTTGATAGCCCTATAGTACTATAGGGCCATAGCACAACATGTTATGAGTACCTGGGTCAATATTTGATGTCAAAGTGGAGTACAGCAAAGATAGAGAGGTTTTAGTAGAGGTAGGTTTAGGCAAAATCTCAAAATAAAAACAGAAATCCAATGCAAACCAATGCAAAATTGACAATATCTAATTGATGAGACACTAACAGGTGGATATCTTGGGAACCCATTGTACAACTTTGACATTTGACCCCTCTATTGAAAGGTCTGGGCGAATAGAATTAAATGACACCAAGCCAAACAATCGCAATTGCACCATACTACCACCAGATAGCGATGAAGGACAAGTGTCCTTGTCCCTGATTGAAGCCAATTTACCTATTTCCTTTGAAACCCTCTTAGCTACTAAAAATGGTTAGTTGCAAAATGGTGCCCAGTTTTTTCAAATTACGTGAAAAATATCGCTATTGATGTGCGTGTGCATGAAATACATACAACATAACTCTAACTAGCTGTTGCGTGCTTCTTATTTTGTTTGAGGTTGGAATTGTCTGTCGTTTAGCTAACAATGGTCATGATAAACTAAACGTTGAGAATCGAATCGTTCTAGTGGTGTGTCACATGACTACTTTCTCATGTGTTTAAATTCCTTACGGGTCTTTGAAATTTGGGGGGAGGGGCAAAACCCGGTACCGGGGTATTTCGTGATGAAGAGGTTAAACGTAATATGTATTATATGGTCTTCAACATAGTAATATGCCATTTTGTAACTACTAATAAAATAAGACCGTAATTTTGCGAAAACAGCAGTCAAATTCTAGGTGTTTGCCAGTCTCCACCAACGAGTTTGTGATTGGACTACTCGGTTCCAAACCCAAGTCGCTTTCCTTTGGTGACGTCCAACATCCCAATGAAGGGAAACCGATGGCAAGAGGGTACGCTAACGCCAGAGTGTGTGGATGTGTGGAGCTCCACCTGGGCAGCGGTTGATCTTGACGGCCGTGTCCGAGGGAAGGTTTGTGGCGCATTTCAAATACAACATTGCTCATTATAATGTTCATACACAATGATTGTACTGGCTTAAAAAAAAGTATCATAAAGTTAGTGTGGGTCACAACCATGGGGATAACACCTCCTTAGAACTTTTGGCCCAATACGCATTTTTTTAACTCCTCACAGGGTTTGATTTTTAACCCTTTAGGTAAAGTATGTTCAGGTAAGTTAAGATAAGCTTTCTAAAGGTTCACCTGAGATCCCTCCAGGTTGAAGGTCTGAGCGTTGTGACACAAGAGAAGGATATCCGTTTCCAGGTCCCCTACGCTGCGATACTTGTGATTACGCACTCGTTCCTATGAAGCGACATCATCATATTATTGTCTTAGAAAAGGCATTGCTTTCAAATTATGACATTCACCTCCTTTTAAATGCATTCATTTGGCAAGTATGCAATATCTGGTCACATGTATGTATAAAAGGAAATAACCATGCCACAACTAGAATTGACTTGTTCCCAAAAACTGTGGATGGAGTAATAAAGCACAGAAGAGACTAGTGTGGTTGTGGCTCTTATTTTGTAGTGCCAAGTTCTATCACAAAATTGAAAAAAAATAAAATACTCTGCTTTTTACATTCTATTGCAGCAATAAGTCACCACGTGGCAGTATGGAGTCAAAAATGTCCCACCGGCCTGGAGGAACACTTTGCATCGTTAAATTTTATGTTCAAGAAAGTAAATCATACCATGTTGATAGAAGTGTATTGCTTAATTCCAAAGGTATCCTGCAGAAAGCTTTACTGTAAATTGTAGACATAGGACTCTTTTCCTGCCCTTTACAAACGATAATGTATGTGGACATGTTATCGCAACAGATGAATGTTGATACATGCAGCACAACATACATTGCACAACATACATTTGTTGTGATCATGAATCAACATTAATTTGACGTGATAATGTATCAAAGTTCATTAGTTGTGATAATGCACTGCATATATTTGTTGTCATTATTTATCTAAATACATGTATTGTGCATCAACGTACATTTGAGTGCACAACAAAATTATCAAAATATATTTGTTGTGATAATGTATCAGTCCACATATATCTGTTGTGATAATAACATCACAACAAATATCACAACAAATGTATTTTGAGACATTATCACTCAGATGTACATTGATGAATGATGGATGTATTTTGAAGCATTATCACTACAGAAGTAGCTTGTGCGTTATCAGAACAGCTTCATGTTGATACATTATTATCACAGCGACAGAATGAGGCAGCTTTGGCAGCCACAGGCCAGCCGGGCTCTGTCAGTCTCATTAGGAAGACGAAGCCCTGAGAGGGTAACGTGATTAAATTAATCTGGCGCAATCTTTGCCATCAACCATTGTGGAAAATAGTTCAGAAGGTCAATAGTAGATGGTTTTCTCCAAGCAAATTGAGTACTAATCTTTGCTAAGTTAATCGTAAATATATTTTGATTGGTTTAGCGTGTGGGTTTACAGTGCGTGAAATGAAAATAAATTCACAAACTTTGTTAACAACTTCACATGCAAAACTAATTAAACCTAATGTGACATAGTTGCATATTGGTCTGTGATTGGTTCAATCATAATTTGTGCTCCCAGACGTAAATCACCGCCTCAGAAGTCATCAGTCATGCTTCCCAGGAAAGTTACCCATGACCTAATGAAATATTTCAGATACAGAATTGACTGCAAATCAAATACATATGGCCTCTGAATACCATTTAAATGTCCTTACAAATGCCTGCAACTCTGTCCTTATTTATAACCTACTGTATATATGACTATAACCTTTCCACACCTACCTTGATCCTTCGGAAGTCCACCGGCTTCCGGATCAGCTCGTAGTACTCCGGGACTTCTTTTTTAGAGGGCAGCTGAGCAAAACCTCTGCTGATCTGCCGACCCAGCCTACAAACACACGGTACCGGTGATACGCGTTACACATACCTGACACTTTTCACTTCACTTTGTCCTTTTCCACAAGGAACGGAAATAAAGCTAGCCAAACTAGACGAAAGCTATGACACAGGAAGAATGCAGTGCTAATGTTGTGTGTGTGATATTCTAAAGTCTAACGAATACAGTTTCATCACAGAATCAGGGTTGGCCCCTCACACACGACTGACCCTCGGGGGCAAACTCCCTCACCCATCTTTGTAGTTGATGACCATGTCCACCAGCGTGTTGAGCTGTCTGGTGAGGCTGGGGGGGTTCGGAGGAAGCTTCTCCGCGGGGGGCCGTCCCCTCTTCCTCTTCACCTGCTCACCGGCTTCCTGTCCGGTCTGGAGCTTTTTGTCTCCGTGGGGATGGTCACCTTTGCGCTTCTTCACGTTATTATTGACCTCTTCCATGTCTGGTGTGGAATGGCTCTCCCCTAACTCAGGCTGCAGGCGAGGGGAGGCAAGGCAAAGGCATCTCAGACGCGCTTCAAACTCATTTATTAAGTTGTGGAAGGGGACGGCACCGTTCTTGCATTATGTTGCCACGTGAAAAGAATAAAGCATGAATCCTTCGTCGTATGATATTTGAATTCCTTTCGTACGCTCCGTCAATTGGGCTGGAATCACGATGTTTCACACAAAGACGAGGAGATGATAAGTGTGCATGCAGCATATGATACACGACGCATGCATTCATATGCAATGATTATTTACAGCAGCAGATCTTTCTCCATAATGATACGAATGGCGATAAATAATGCTGGGATGCTGGGATAATGTGAATGGAATATTGATGTATGAGTCAACAATACACATGCTCAGCTCACACCAATTACATCATACAGCGAAACCAGGGAGATGAAAATACAATGATAAAGCGCTGCTTGTGGACCATTTCTTTATACAGTAGTTCAGACATGCGTATACATGCGGAAAGTACCCAGACCACAACATAATCATTCATTGTGAAAATCTTGATATATTTTGGAAATAGATGCACAACAAACCAACCAACCCCCCCAAAAAAGGGTAATAGTCTTACTGATAAGATGCATGCGTGTACACACACACTGCTGCTGAACTGAGCCTAACCCATCACTTTCATTCTGAAGACAGGAGATATTAAACAGGACAAAGACACTAAGCAAATGCTCGGTCATCTCAGAAATATGTTTTAAAAGCAGGGCTGCTGCTGCCGTCCGAAAGTACCGCAGCAGTTATAGTGAAAGACGAGGCAACAGCCCCCAGTACGCTACTACTACTACATGTGTATGAGATGTCTCATCATGTCTGTGCTGCTCCTAACAAGCTCCATGTCTCATCCCTGACTCATCGGGCGAGATTCCCCCTCGTCTGTGCGCACCCCACACACACCCTCTCTCCTTCTGTTCGCGTACACACAAGCAAAGACTGACACGGGAAAAAGAAAAAAAAACTTACAGGGACACTCGCTCTCTTTCCTGCGCACACACACACACGCACACATTTCATCCGTCTCTTCCGCAGTTCTACCATACGATGTAGCCAGGCCGTTCGAGAAGAAGAAGGAGAAGAAGACGGACAAAGAATGAAAGATACGGGAGGAGATATTTACCTGACTGCAATGTGCGGGCTGGCTATCTGGATCGGCTGCAGCTGGGGGGGAGAGAATTAGCAAACCAGCATAGCGACGAGCCGCTAGTCTCTTCATCAGCTGATCACTCAAAAAGCAGAGCCCAGAAGGGGGGCGAGTAAAAGCGCTATGTTTTTCATATAAATGGGCTGGGAGAACATGTAAATGTCATGCTCGTCCGCCCGAGTGTGCGAGGCCGCAAGTTTGTCGTCCTCTGCATGTTTTTAATATCGACTGCGGCCAGACGGTTTTTTCACTCTGCTTGTTAAAGTTGTCAGGGACATTTTTTCCACTGGGAATGTTTTCGGCGGGGTATTTTGCTCCATCTCGCGCCATTTGACGGCGCGCGCTGGTCTCCTGCACAGAGTTAGCATGCATCCTTTTTTACTCAAGGTTAATAGCATGCAAATATTATAAACATGTGTATGCATAATGCCGTGTTTTTCCCCATCAAGGAGCGAAATAAAGATGGATTATTCCTGAATGTATTTCTGTAGAAAGGAAGTTATCCGTTCAGATACTTGAGCTAGGCAACACATATACAAAACGACCGGCCACTATCAATACAAACCATGATTTTGTTTCCCGTGTGCTCAACCATTTGATTCAAAAACATGTTTAAGAGAACATTGTACCATACATTATTCAGTAGCCCTGTCAATGCATTGGATGGTTTTCAACCTAGTCATTGGATTGATTTATTGTGAAGCTTGGTCACCAACTTAATTAATTGACAAAAAACTAAGTAGGTAATTACATTTGCCTTTGAGAACCACTGCAGCCTACTTGGCAGGGATTGAACTATTATTTCTAAGACCGAATTGGAACATATTTAACATTTATTGCAGTTGTTTTATGCTAAGTAGAGAAAATGTTAAAAATAGTTTGAATAGGAGTATTCTTTAAAGTGTAACTGCATCAATCTTTTATTGTTGGTAAAAAAATAAATGTTGCTGCCTACAAGAATTTGGGGCAGATTCATTTGATTGTCTATCAATACAGACAATGTGTGTAAAGAAAGCCATTAGATACTCTATATGGATATAAAAAAATAACCAGAATGCCAATCTACACAATGAAGATATTGTTTCATTATCCTCTCCCTTCGAATCACTAGCTCAAAACACCACTTTCCGCCAGTGAATGTTACCATAGCAACAGCAAAATTTGATGGTGGACCTCAAATGGCATTGTATTTTATTGCCACTGCTGAGAAAATGAGTCACAGTATGCACATCAAGTTATGCACAAAAAAAGACAAATTTACACTGAATTCCATAGGATAGTTGACCACAGACCATAAGAATAACA
Source organism: Molva molva (assembly GCA_900323295.1). NCBI lineage: Eukaryota > Metazoa > Chordata > Actinopteri > Gadiformes > Lotidae > Molva > Molva molva. The sequence continues at coordinate 13,779 of OOFG01071636.1, read as the reverse complement.
TTTTGTATTATAATCATGGTTGTTTGTAACATAGGCCTTTATATGACTATACATTGATCTCCATCCTGTTAATTACTGATTCATTTAATCTGATGCATCACAATTATTTTAATCTTAGAAAATGTTTTGTCATTCTCATACACATTCCCAAACAAATGCCTCATTTGATATAGAAGGGATATAAATGCTGTGTATACATTTTTACAGTTTATTTTAAAAACAAGGCACCCCTCAACAAAGGAATGTAATAGTGAATGTTTTTGTCCTAGAGATATGCTGTCTGGCTTCAGTTCCTCTTTCCTCTTTAATGCATCAAATAAAAGCACACTGCATGTTATAAACTATGACTGCGTTTTAACGTTTTATGCAAAAAAACCAATAACAACGTTTGATACTCAAAACACGTGTTAAATCAAGATCTGCAAAATGCAATGCGGCGCAGCCCTTCTGAAAATGTGGATATTGTTGTGAAGAGTCTTCTCTACTGAATGCTTTGATCTTGAAATCTTGAATATGCTTAGAAAGGGCTTGTATTAAATATCCATGGGAGCCAGCACCATCGGGTAAGCAGATGTAATGTCATTTTAATTAAGAGGCACTATTCCCCCCAGGAGACTGAGGATTCTTCCCAACATGACGAGCAGGTACCTACAGAGTACACACACAAACACACACACACACACACACACTCACACACAAACACACACACACACACACACACACACACACACACACACACACACACACACACACACACACACACACACACACACACACACACACACACACACACACACACACACACACACACACACACACACACACACAGCTTCGTGTGGAGTTCTCTTGGTTGTGAAATAATGACATAACACATTAAACATCAGAACAATGTGTGCGTGTTTGCACACGCTAATAATTATACTGGCTGCATGAAGACATATTTTATCAACACCTGTATCCAAATGAGCCCAAACATGAAAAGTTCCTGAGAACCCTACATTTACTCTTTAATAACGAACTGATTCCACAACAGCCAGATAATTCCCAGAATCAAGTCATCTCACGTTCATCTTTCTACTCATACATCCCATTTGTTAAAGAACAATAATGCCTCCTCAATGTATATTGTCAGCCATCTATTGTGATAAGTCATAATTGTAAACAAAATCTGAAGCTATTTGTTTCATCCATTGTCTCTATACCGTTGAAGTGGATTTGATTGAATGATTGATGATGTCACGGTATACTACAGACTTGACGATGTCATCAGGTCACCAGCGCTAACTAAGTCCAATCAACTTGGCCCCAGCCCCACCTACTCCATCCTTCATCCTCCACTTGTTTGTATTTACACAGGGGACAGACACGCAGGTTTGCGTGGTTTTAATATCTTGCTCACTGCCTCAGGGAATACAACTACATACCCTTATTCCCATGATCCATTGCTTTCCCGATGAACCTTAAACCTTTCCCTTACCACACCAAACCTTTACCTAAACTTAACCATCTCTAGTCTAATAACCAATCTCAACCATCCTTTATCTAATACCTAGACTCAACCATCTGCAACCTAGTACCTAAACTTAACCATCTCTTACATACTACCTAAACTTTACCATCTTTAACCTAACACCTAAACTTTACCATCTTTAACCTAACACCTAAACTTAACCATCTCTTACATACTACCTAAACTTTACCATCTTTAACCTAACACCTAAACTTTACCATCTTTAACCTAACACCTAAACTTTACCATCTTTAACCTAACACCTAAACTTTACCATCTTTAACCTAACACCTAAACTTTACCATCTTTAACCTAACACCTAAACTTTACCATCTTTAACCTAACACCTAAACTTGACCATCTTTAACCCTGAGGGTACCTTACCACTGAGAAATGTCTGACGTCTGTCTTATCTTATAAAATTAGTGTTTTTAAGAACTTAACTTGATCGCCGTACTCCCGCAACAGACCCTGTGGTGTAGAATACCATACTTGTTATTGAAGAAACATATTGGAATAAAGTTATTTTTGACTTTTGTAATGATTGTAATGTGAAACAAAACCTATGTGTTCATGTGTCATTATTTAGACATTACATGTATTGTTGTTAACGCTGCAAAGACAAACATGATAGCGATATGCAGGACCATGCCTCCCTGTGCGGGTTGTGTGCATGTGTGGTGGTTTACCAAGCCCATTGATATGGTGATGTTTCATCAGTTCAACATCATGGTTTCAGTTTGAGGCTATAACTTGAGGAGCGTGCACACACAGTTTCCTGTTTGAGTTTCCTTGGTTGGGCAAAGCATAACACAACATCAGAACAGTGTGTGTCTAACTGCATGTGTGCATACGCTAATGATTTTACTATTAGCCTGCCTGAAAACATACTTTATTGACACCAGTGTTTAAATGAGTCAGAAATTGAAACGTTCATGACAAACGTACATTTTCTTTTCATTTAGGAACTGATCAATTTCAACTCACCCAGAAGGTTCCCCAAATCAACTCAGCTCACATTCAATCACTCAGAAATCCCATTTGTAAAAGAACAACTGTGAAATCCTCAATTTCATTCAAAAGGCATAATTTAATACTGGGGCCGTTCCCCCTATTACACGCCAGTGGCTACAAGTGGATTTGCTTTGCCACTTTTCTGCGCTCCTTCGACACACAAGACACAGGCTTTTGTTGTACCAACCAGTTTATTAGGCATTGGCAAACAGTTCCAGATAGAGAAGATGTTACATTCTGGCGTAAGAGCGCCTCCACGAGTGTGTGTGTGGTGATGGGGCTGGTTTATCCTTGATTGCCATATGCACCACAGGTGTGCAGCCTCACCCATCTCCAGTGTCTAATCAGTCTGACTCTGGCCAGGTGAGGGTGCTTAAACACAGCCTGATGAAGAATAACTTATTTTTAGGACACTTCAGGCTGCTAAGTATTTGATTTAATTTTAGAGCATGATCATGGGGAGATGCTGGCAGCAAAACTACCAAGCATTCATTCAATGAGACAATGGGTGTACATGATTCTTATAGGGAAACTTTCACATCGTGGGTAGTAAATACAAAGGAAACAAAGGTGAGGGGGAGTGACCATCGTGGAGAGTTTAGGAGAGACCAAGCTAAAATGCAAAACACTATGGGTGAAGTGGGCGTGTCTGCAAGTCTGCAAGCAAGGCTGCAAGACAGTTAAAGGAATCTACACAACAAAGAAGTCAGTCGATTGGCATGGCCTCAGTATCAGATTTTGTGGCTACAGTGGCAATGCAAATGCAAACTATCTTAACACCTTTCAATTAAGAGAGGAAGGGAGGTATCTCTAGGTCCAAGGAGAATGTATACAAATTCCTTTTCAATTGACTAGTAATTATATAAACAAGGTTTATATAATTAGTATATAATTGTATATTATAGTTACGATTAATATTTCCACGACAATAACACATTTAACGATTTTCACAAATTGCAGTTGTGGACACTTACTGTTGTTTTAGAGGCGCACACATTTACAGAGGAGAAGAACATTAAACCGGACGCCCTGTCCAGGCAGTTCGATCCCGTCGGAGTTGAGGAGCACCCTGATCCCATCATTCCCACTGCTTTGATTGTGGCCCCGGTCTCGTGGGGCATTGAGGCAGTGGTGAGACCAGCATTGCGCAGCGAGCCAGACCCAGGAGGAGGACCTCCTTACAGACAATTCATTCCCAAGGCTGCGCGGGCACGGCTACTCCTATGGGCGCACACCTCAAACCTCACCAGCCATCCTGGGGTCGCCAGGACCTTGGAGTTCATCAGGAGGAGGTTCTGGTGGCCTACAGCAGAGGCTTATGTACGCAGCTTCGTTGCTGCTTGCACTGTATGTGCCAAGGATTATTTTTTTGTGGATTGGGAGGGGTAATACCCCTCCCAATACCCCTCCCGGTGAAACGGCAGAAGCCGATCGTCGGGGGGGGCACTGTTACGCAGCGGGGCTGCAGGACCTCTAGGCGCTCTCCGGCCACGCACTGTGGTTCCCTTACCGGACACCATACTATCACAAACTGATCATCTGCACCTGTTTAATTGTCATGTCTATTTATTCCGTCTGCTCCCCTCACTCCCTGCTGAAACTCCACAAATGTTTGTTCAATTGAAATCTGCGAGAACTTGGTTCTCTTTCGTGCCTATTGTTAAGAGCGTTTAGCTTTAGCCTTTATTTTCAAGCGTAAAGTCTGTGTTTATGTATTTTGCCAGCTAAATTACTTCAGTAAAAAGAAGATATTTTGTTTACAACACATCGCTGCTTGCTGCTCCTTCTTTTCGCACCGCACTTGGGTCCAAATCTTACTCCAACCGTAACAAGAGGCTCTGTCAAAAAAACGTCCCGTTTGGGTAAAGGTTTTTTCTGCAAGCGCTAGAAATACAAATCTCGGATATGTCATTCAGGGGACCCAGGGGAACGTGTGTATGAATTTTAGCATCTCTACCCGTCTTGAAAGGGCACAAAAAGGGGCGTGACCTCCAACCTTAGAGTAAATAGGCATAAAATGGCGTCGGTTTTCCCCATTTCCGGTGGGATGGAGATGGAAACTTGTACCTTAAGGCGTGTAAAGACAGCTGGCCTGTGGACAACTTTTTCATATATTGGGTCAAAAGGTCAAAAGTGGCCCGCGCCACACCCCTTATGAGATATAAAAAAGTTCCTGTGCATTTCTGAGGTAAAGCTATTTATGAGATAAAGGTCTGATTCTCAGCTCTGCGTGTTGAAAAGGTGGGGTGTAGGTCTGGGAAGAATTTTAGCTAAAATCTCAGAAGTGGGCCACGAGGTTAGAGGTCATGAGATGGAGCATTATCTGAGGCTTTTTTAATTACTTCCTGTACTTCCCAAATTTATAATCTTACTTTTACTTGAGGTCCTCCTGCTCACTCCCATGTGTCCTTGACCCCTAGGTCACCAACTAATTACATAACTTCCTGTAGGGCTGGATGTATAGTATATTATCTACTATTTTAGTAAACCTTAATGCCCTGATTCATATAAAAGAGACCAGACATCTCTATCTCACTCCCAAGTCATTCTGTGCCCCCGTGAATGGTGTGTTTGCATTACTTCCTGTAGGTCTATGACCCCCATGTTGACTAATTTTAGTAGTCTTTTGGAAATCTTTTTCGTCTTCCTTTTACTTTATTGATGTATGAACACAAAAAAGGATAATTTCCCTGATTATCCTGTCAAACAAAATGTATTTATAAAATGTACCTTTCGATGGATGTTTCGTCGGAAGCAAAGCGAACATAAACTTCCGTTGTGCACTACAAAAACACGTCGTCCTAGTCCGTCTAGTCCGTACTAAAACGGTCATATGGGTCGTTTTGGACGAACTATACAAACAACCTATTCTGTCGTTTAGGTAGGAGATCACGTTGGTTTTTAACCAGTGCAAACCACAGGATCACGTTCAGATTGGCCAGATTCCAGTCGCAAATATCAATCTATCAATTTGTTGGGATGATTCATTAAAACTCATTGGATATATTTATTTTATTTTAGTAACAAAATGAGGAGGCTTAAAACGTCTAAAAGGAGGCTATCTTTGCAAATTTGACATTGAGCATTGGTTTTAGCATAGACATATCGATTATTTTCTCAAAGTGGCCAAACTGATGAGTTCACCATGTTGCTCTTGGCCAACTAGAGGTTGTAGTACAGGCTGTTTAGTGAGAAAATCAAATGATTGTATTCAAACATATATAATAATAAACATATGCAGCATGCTTCTACATTCAGCAGTAGTGGGCTGAGTGATGATTTTGGTTTGACATCAGCGTCAATTGACTTGACTTTCATTTAACGTATTTTGGGTTTCGTCAAAATACATTGATGTAATGTGAAACCCTTCACTATGGCAAACAGGAATGTCAGCCATAGTGAATGGCTCAACACTGAACTGCCTTATCAGAACTGCCTGTTCAGTGTAGAGTGGGTGCTCTGTATGTATAGCTGAGCATCATGCTGTTATTTCTAGAACTAAATTGTTTGAATAAATAAACAGGGGTTTTCCATTGCACAAGCTCTTTCAGAGATTATCATTCAGTATGTATTGTGACGCCACACATTGCTGTCTGATGGAAAGTTAATGTCAACATTGTTATTCGATACAGCGGTGTTTAAAGAGCACGTTATATATGAAATGCCCGGGGCAAAAGACAGGGCAATATATGAAAAACGTATTCAATACAGCGGTGTTTAAAGAGCACATTACTGCATGGATGCTGCAAAGGTGAGTTGACAGTCTGTTAATGTAGATAGTCTAATCATGTCATATGTGATTAGTAGTACTGCAGTAATACTAGTAGTACTGCAGGAGTACTGGTAGTACTACAGTGGACACCATTACAACCAAGGTAAAAGGATCAAGCCAGAAATAACTTTTTACAAACGTATTTGATTAAATTAAAATTGTATTTAATTTAATTTTGTGTATTTGAATCTACAGTTAAGGTTCAAGGTTATTAATCTTACAGCCCAGTAGTTTTTAATTTAATGGTGTTACCGTTTATAAATGTTCAAAAAGAACATCAAAATATAGTGTAATATTCAATCTGTTAACTGACAAAATGTAAACTGAATCTTTGAGAATCAAACCAATTTAGTTTTTAAACAAATGATTTGTTATCTTGATTTCCTAAATTCCCAATGATGGAAAAGTGTCTGCTAAATTATATAATAATAATAATATTAATAATAATTATAACAAATATAAATACAAAATGTTTATCGGGATCTTATTAACCACGTACATTTCATAATACTGACAACCAATACCTACAACATACTGTACTCTCAGTCCACCTGGGCTCTCAGACCAAGTTATCCACCTCCACCCTGCTCTTCCTGCTCTACTCTGGGGAGAAGACCAATGGGAAATGTTAGGCAGTAGTGTTGCTACAAGTAGCGTTGTTACTAGTATAACTACATTTCTCAGTAGCCCGCTGTTGTCTGAATCAAATAGCTTTTCAGTAGCAAAGGACTTTTATTGATTAAGTAGTGCGGTAGCATCCACACAAGCTACATTTTCCCAAGAGGCCCAGGTGAGCTTTTCTGCTGCGGTCTGAAATGAAACAGATAAGGATTAGTCAAACCTAATTTACAGTCGCCATGCGTGAAATACAGAAGCCGGCGGCAACTAAAAATCACGTCATCATGGCCCTCCTGCACGGTTCATTTGTGTCGCGCACCTCTGAAATTTGGAAGCTCCGCACGGAGAGTGCGTGAACTGCGCCTCCACCAACCAGTGAGTGTACGGCTGGTGCAAACGGGTGTTGGACTGAAAAGCACGACTCGTGACGACAGGCAGGTTAATTCGGAAAGAGTTGTCTTTACTGGAGGCAATGGTTTGTTACACGGGTAGGCAGTACAAATACGTGAGGCGAAAGAAGAGTCGAGGGGTCGAGATGCGGTCGAGTGGATATTCAGTAGTTCACAAGGAAGATAATGCTGGGACGCTAGACACGGAGGTACTAAGACGAACTGGCACAGAGGGAGGGAAACACACTGACTAAATACACTAGGAGGGGAAAGGTAATGAGGGACAGGTGAAAACAATCAAAGGGACGGAGGACGAGGGAGTGACGTATCTGGAACGAGAGGAAAAGCGAGTAATACAAAGTAACACAGAAAACAATGACAGAATGAAGGAAACAAATAATACATAACTTAAGGAGCAGCGCGAGACATGACACAACTATTGAGTGTGTGAGTAGATGGAAGAGTCTAGTGTGCTCCTAAATAAGGCTATGTTTTCAAAGTAGGCTTCCTAGAAAATGAACACTATTTACACTTTTGTTGGTGACAAAAGGGGGTCAAGGACACTTGGGAGTGAGCTAGAGACCTGGGGTTTCTTTTTTATGAAAGAGGGCCTCATGATATATTACAGTATCAATTTGGGGGCTTTAGCCCTACAGGAAGTGACTCACAAAGCATCATAAAATAAATGAGTATAACAACTACAGTAGATGCCAAAATATTGAATACAAAATACAGTACATCCACAGCATAAACAGTTTAGGATGTAGTGTAAATGAATCTGTAAACAGACAATATTTTAAAGTTGATAACAGCCTTGCCTGTTTACTATTTCAATGTGTGGCAGGTGTTATAAAGCTAAATTACAAAATGTATAACACCTGTCACACTGAAATACTTTTAAATAATATACATACTATATATGATATAAAATAATATAAGTCAACATACTATAACTTACTCTGTAAACAAGATTAATCTTAAGTGTATGAGAACAGCCTTGTCTGTTAGAAGGAGCCTGTGAGTGGCATGAGAGTGTAGTGAGCATGCACCTATGTGTACGGCAAGCCATTCATATATGCCTGTATGTGTTTGTAGGGGTGTGTGTCTGAATAATTACTGTGTTTAAGGGTAATCATCCAGGCGACAAAAAAGCCTTCGACATAATTCGTCACTACACGATCACCCAGATGTTGCTGTCCAGAATGGATTGAACTCAGTGTGGAAGTCAGGAAAATGGTCATAGCTGTCACAGAGTTGCAAGAGCATCCCACACATATATCCTGTTGGTCTCCTTGGGAAATTGATCTGGACTGTGAACTTCACATCAAGAACAGCTGACAACACCAAATCAGATCCTGTGCGGTATCTCAAAAATCGAGCTTGTCTTCATTAAATTCTCTTATGTATCTTTTCAGGTGGTTGGCAACCTCTGCTTCCTTAGAGGTCATTCTTGTAAGAAAACTGTAACATGCCTGCCACTTTTTTTTGGTGGTGGTTTCAGAACGTTGTACACTTTGGTCAGTTACCCAAAACTGAGAGACATCTGTTTTTGTGGGATCTCCCTCCAACAATCAATGACAAACATTGGTTTCTGCACAAGTTCCTTGAGAGATCTCATCCAGAATCTCCGGCCGAGTGGCAGCAGTGACTCTCTTCCTACATTCATAGCCACTAAGCACTTCAAGGAGGTCCTCCATATCAACACAAGTGAAATCATCTAAAGCTTGACTGATGACATCTCACTCTTGGTGGCTCAGAAACTGAAGAAAGTTTATCCTCAGGTCACTGTGCACAGCCCCTAAAAGCATCTCCTCTAGAAAAGGTGGAGCAAACTTGATAAGTACTGGCAATCTTGAAATACTTTCAGAAGAATTAGCCCAACTGCTTTCCTTGTATCAGCATCGAAATCATGCCTGAGGAAAGGCACTTTCAAAGTTGTTCCAAGGGTACAGAACTCTGTCCAGAAGCTAGACATCCCTGAGATCTCCTGACCCACTACCACATTCCTCTGAGTTGTCAGTAAGTAGATGTCTCACTGCTAACATTTTGCTAACAATCTCAGGGTCAGAAAATGCATCTATAATGTCACTGAAACTATTTGAGTGATGTAAGACCAATGTTAGTGTCGGCAAAGGATGAAGAGAACTTTGATGGAACTCATCAGGTAGATAGATCAGTGTGCCACTGAGAGATTCACTGTCTACCAGCTGCCTTGCACCAAAACGGATCTCAGGGTCAGAGGTATCTACAACAAAGGCCTCTGAAATGTTACTGTATCTTACATACTGTAGATCCAAAGACAAAGAGATTGGATCATTGATGACCTTGATGGCTGTGCTTGCTACATGATCTGCACTTGCAGGGTGTTCTGTGTTAAGTGAGGACTGTGTTGTTCTGATTTGATCTGAAAAAATGAACACCTCTGGAAGTGTGGAAGGCTCATCTCTCTGATCTGGTTGCTCATCAAATGTTGACCTGTCATCACCTGTGAGTGAATCAAGATCAGAAATAGAACTAGCTTGGTCGAGTTCTTCTCTAGAGGCTTCAATCAGCATTGGTTTTGGCTAAGTTGCAATGTAGAACTGCAACATGGAGAGTTTAACAGTGTCATATATTTTTTCGACATAGATATCCTTGGGAAGAGGATTTTGCTTGAAGTCCCAAACTTCAAATTCAAAGTTGGATTCGTGACCTTTGCTAGATTCTCCATCTGGAAAGAAAAAGGCCTTCCCTTCTTTTAGTATATCATCAAAGCCTGTCTGAATTTTAATTTTTCATAATTTCTTTTCCCTCCACCTTGCTTTGCTCTGACCTGTTTTGTTACTTTATTGTCAGTGTGAATCCACCCTATTCCAATATTTCTTGTGGACCGTCTTGATTTACACCTTTTTGTGTTAGAAGTTTGTGGCTCCTCACCATTGTGTTTATCCTTTTTAAGTTTTAGTTTCTCCCTCAGACTCTCAAAAATACCCTGTTTTCACTTTGCTGAAAATTGAACAGAGCAATACTGTCTCCATATGAGGGAAGGTAAGTGGCCAATTTTATCTTCCATAAGCAGGATGAACTCTCTATCAATCTGTAAAAAAGATGGGGAGGATGTTGATTTGAAAAAAATAAAAATAAACCTGGAGGTCCCAGGATTCTCTTCTTTTTGAGGACTGGAGCTTTCAGGTCGTTCAGCATAAAGGGTTGAAAGTGTTGATGTCAGTTTCTGCTTGAATACACCAATGTCTGTTTTGTCTTTTGTGAGTGTAATGGATTGGTATGCACATTTTTACAACAGTATGGAAATATTTGCAGGTGTCTGACTCTACCCTCAACTCTCCACAAACACCAGCGAAACCTAAACTCCTGTGTGTTTAGGTGTTTAATAGACTGGCAGTCCATTTCAACGTTTTTACTTTTGAGTAACATCAGTAAGGGTCGGATAGTGTTCATTATACATTAATAATGTATTAATCTATCAAAGGAACAAGTAGTAGAGGTACAAAGATATTAAGTATTAATTGTATTAATTAAGTATTTATTGGGATGCCGCAAATTGCTGTCTGATGGACTAGTACATCAAGTCTGATGTTTCCATGCTATAGTACTACATGGACCAGTTCCTCACGGCTGGTGTTTTCATGTTATACTACTCCATGGACCAGTACCTCAACTCTGCAGTTTCCATGTTATAGTACCACATGGGCCAGTCCTAAAAGGCTGGTGTTTCCATGTTATAGTACTACATGGACCAGTACTACAAGGCTGGTGTATTCAAAGATTCTTCTGTTCATTGAAGCTTTGGAATATGGATTATTAAACAGAGAACACATTTACTGAGGCTTCACAGCAGTTACAACACTTGCAAATCAAACCACTTAATAAAATGAATAAAGAATACATTTACATATCGTTTTATTAAATATTAAAATATTTCATCTATTAAAATGAATGGACAAAAACAAAATGTAACATGAAATATTAAATAAATTAAATAAATTGTTATCATATTTCCAAGTTTTTCGAAGTACTATTCCTACATGATTAAACCCCAGGTCCATGCATTTGTTTATCTATTTTATTATTTTAAGGACATTTAAAGGTGATTGTTTCCTAGCTTTCAGCAGGTATAACATCAGTGCTAACAGACCACAAAAAATCAATACAGTTACAGCAATATTATCAGCCAGTGAATCAGGGTTTGGATTAATGTCACCTTGCAGAGTTAAAAGCACAACATATGGAAGGTAGTCCATTACAGAAATCACAGTGGTGATCATAATGATGTTGAACGCTCTCCTCTTGGCATCATAGCCCTCTGCTCTCTGTCTCCTCCCTTCTCCTGGACCGGGCTGTTTCAGAGCCCACAGGACTGACACACAGCAGAACAACATCAGGGAAAATAAAACTGTGTAAAATCCTTGATACACTTTATACATGAGACTTTGTATTTGTTGTAATAATGTATTGCAAACATACTTTTACTCTTTCAATGCTTAGAGCACAGAACATTTACAGATATTACTACAGAGTCTCCTTCCATTTACACTCAAGCACGATTAACAGAGCTTTCTTTTATGTCACTCTTAATTGATCCATTTAAATATATATATTACTTTTCACACAGATAAGATAAATATACATACAGCACACACATCAAGTTTACAATGAATGGATGAACAATTATTTGGATTGCATATATTATACCGTCTGAGAACAGAGAGAAAGATACTTATTGTATCTATACATTTAAAACAATGTTACTTTATACTCCCTGCTTAATATGTCATTAAAGTACCTGGAGATGTACGTTTCATTTTCCTCTCACTGGCCCAAAGTGTGGCACTCAAATATCTCTGCTGCACTAGAAATTACTGCCAGTACTACAAGACTTGTTGTTACACAGTATAGTATGACATGTTATTTCATCAAAGTGACAAAATATTTTTTGGCATCAGATTCCACTTTTATCCACTTTTGTTCTGTTTATGTTGTTAGTATGAATCTCTGAAGGTCAAAGCGAAAAGAAGGGAGTTTTGCAGCTCTTTGAAGGTAAAAAATAGGGTTAAATAAACCATTAAGTATGGAGAAAGATAAGAAAATGTCCAATAAAAGATGATAATCGTGTAGATTTATGTAACCATACAGAATTAAAATCACAGTATATGGAAGGTAGTTTATTACAGAAATCACAGTGGTGATCATAATGATGTTGAACGCTCTCCTCTTGGCATCATAGCCCTCTGCTCTCTGTCTCTGCCCTTCTCCTGGACCGGGCTGTTTCAGAGCCCACAGGACTGACACACAGCAGAACAACATCAGGGAAAATAGAACTATGTAAAATCCTTGCAACATTTTATGTAAAACACTCTTAATATAATCATAGAATACAAAGGCAATACAAAAGGCCAGCGTGATTAACCAGACCACAGCGCAACACATTATTTTATACCTGAGTAGTTTGTACCTGAGAAAGGTAACAGGGTGAACCACAGCCAAATAGCGTTGCACACAGATACATCCCTGAAACAAGGGGCGAGAGATGTTTTGGAAACCTAGGAAAAATAGGGACATGATCAATAACACTTGAAGATGCATCCTAATTGAATAAAAAAGACAGAAGAAGCAGAACAAAATGTCAGAGATGGCCAGGTTAAGGCAGTAGAACTCTGAAGTTATGGTCTCCAGGCCTCCTCTGACAATCAGCAATAGGACGTAGATGTTGATGGGGGGAACCAGCAGCAGTGAGACAACAGAGGCAGCATACAGGACATCAGGGCGCTCCAATGTTGAGGTATTGACACTGTGGTTCATGGTTCAGGAAGGAGGTTGGTGATGTTTTGAATGACGGCTTCAGAGAACTCCCCCGTCTTCTGTTAAGGGAAAAGTAACGAGGGTCAGAGTTAAAATGTGACGGGACCAGAGGTGCTGAATCTGTTGTAGACACCCCTTGCTATCATGGAGGCCCCTACATAGTGACAGAGTGCCATCACTCTTTTGTTTCGCCTTCGGCTGCCTCTACAGATGTTTACTAAACTTTAACTAAAAATATGAATGTCTAAAATATGAGATATGAGTCCTTGAGGTGGTTGAGGAGAGGCAGATGACGTTATTGAGCACCAAATGAATGGAATTATCACAGACTTTCTTTTTGAGGACTGGAGCTTTCAGGGCATTCAGCATAAAAGGTTGTAAGTGTTCATTATGTCATTTTCTGCCTTGCATGCCTGCATTGATTCTGCAAAGGTGAATAGATTATTCTACTGTAATCCAATCAGTCTGCTAATGAACATATTCAAATCATGTCATATCTGATTATTAGTACTACGGTGGATGTCAGGGAAACCAGGCATAAGGATCAAGACACATTTCTTCACAAATGCATTTGATCTAATGTTGTAAATCGTACAGCCCAGTAAATGTTTATAGTACGATTTACATAATGTCATGGAAAGTTTTAAATACATTAAATAAATATACATATATATCTC
>OOFG01071634.1:0-14043 GCA_900323295.1 Molva molva | reverse complement strand
AAAGATTGGCATCTCTTCATTGGTTATGTGTTCCTTTTCCTTCACACATCCCCATGTCAGGACCCCCCGCTGTGCAAGGTTTGCACAAACTCAACGTAGGTGTACGCCAGTTTGTGTATGTTTGTGCATGTGTGCGTCTTTGTGTGTGTGTGTGTGTGTGTCTGTGTGTGTGTGTGTGTGTGTGTCTGTGTGTGTGTGGGGGTGTGTGTGTGTGTGTGGACTCTGTGAGGGTTCTGATCAAAGCCTGGATTCCAGAAGAATGAGGATCATCACAGCAGGCCCAGCTACGACCAGACTGCTTTAGCTCAGGAAATCGTGGAGTGCCTCTGAACAAGCAAACTCCTCCAATAGCAGGAGAAGAGTGCTGTCAGATATACTGTATTTTGTATTGTACTGTGTTACACAGTAGATACCATAACACATATATAACGATATTATGCTACGCTTGTGTGTGGTAACATTAGCGCTCAAGTCGTTAGCCTCGGTCCAATCTGGGATGATTGATTTTTGGTTAGAAAGTAATTATGTCCTCGTGCACGTCCTTCTTTAGGGAATCTCTGAGATTTATATTGGATTCACTTTGAGGAGGCTAGCTTATCGCAAATCAAGGCAGGCTAAAGTGAATCAAAGCTTGGCCTACTAAATGAGTCATACACAACAAACTGTTTATCTGGTGTTTTCTTTGATGTACATCAGCTCGATCAATATTTATTGTAACAATGACACTTGGATATAATTGAGACGTGTTTTGATAAACATGTGGCGCTGCTAGCAGCTATTTGGTTATGCTGTTTTAAAATTTTAATGCCACCGTTATAAATGTTTTGTGTTTCCATCATGCATTTCTTTATGCCTGTTTTGGGTTTCCCATGGAATATTTATAGTCAGCACTAGCTATCTGTCAATTGGGGGTCATGATAGTGTAGCTAAGGTCTTCGAGTCCCAGCCGAACTGTGTTCGAACCCCAATGTCCAAAAGCTGCCTGTAGGTATCCTTGAGCAGGATTTCCTTGCCCCCCATGCTCCATTACGGCATGTATCTGAATTCACTCCATATCGCTTTTGATAAAAGCGCCTCCTAAATGATTTTGTTTATGAGGTTTTTGTTTATGAGGTTATGATCCATATGCCAGAATATAGGACGCTAGTTGTGCTTCTTCTAGCGTGATTCTACTACTCAACCAGCAGGCTGATGATTAGCCTTTGTGGGCCCTCCCAGGTCCTCCAGGGATACAGCTCTGGCCTTTTCTTCTTCTACTCATACCTTTGTTGTGTCCTGTTCTGATGCTTGGAGAGAGATTAAAAAAAACACCATTAGCTTGAGCTGTATCTCGTCTTGGTCATAGCCCCTGTGTTGAGCCATTCCCGTGGTTTCTGCTGATAATGACTAGCACAGCGATGTTAGCTTAATGTTTTGTCTTAATCTACAAATGGCTACTGTGGTTTCTATGTTTTTTTCTTGATAACAGGGAATTGGGGAGGGGTGGGTGTTCACTAGTTAATGGATTTGATACAGGAGCCTTTAAAGGCAGCTCTAGATTAAACTAAATAAACAAGGAAAAACGAAATTACATCTGAAATGAGGATGTTTTGTTGTGGTTTATATGTGGAATGTTTATATGTTGGAATATAAATATATATATAAAGAGAGAGAGACATTTAGAAACACCAGCCCACACAAAGCTTTAAAACGGTAAACCACAGGACACTGTTTCCCCTTAGATGTTTTCCAGCCGCGTTGCTGAGATGTGTGTGAGGTGCACACGTGCACTATGTTGATGTGCATGGGCACAGAGAGGTATTAGTGTGATCAGAGATTCCAGTAGGGTGCGTTCCAACATAAATGGTTTAACAATATAACATAACAAATAACATGCAAGTATGTGTGCAAGGGATATTTCTTTAGTTAGGTAAGCGCAAATATTATTTTCAGTCTGCAGTTTGTAGCAATTCCACTGTCTGTGTTTCATAATACTGTTGCTTCTGTTCTACACAACTATGTAACTATGTACTTTCTATTATTAAGTCTCTTGTTGTGTTACTTTTTGTCTTTATGCTCTATAGCGTATTAGAAGGGACAACACACATCGGACGTTTCAATTTTAGGTTTTTCTTTGTTTAATTGAATGGGTGGCAATGGACGATTTTGATCAGTGCTGGAAGTTATATTGTGGCTGTATGGCAGCGCCGTTGTGAGTGCTCTCATTGGAAACAAGACCCACTTAAGTTTCAATTAAGACAAACGGCTTTGAACATTTGGGGGTACTTGAAATTATCATAAAACGCAAAAGGTGGTTTGTCAAAAAAACACACACACACTATTCTGGATGACGGAATGCAAGAAAAGGAAAAAAACAACAACATTGTAACTGGAGTCTATCACATAATTGCATAAGTGGAACAATAACGAGTTGAACTTAAGCTTGATATAAACTTTCATAGATGAATGACATCATAATCTAGGGTGAGAAAATCATCGTTCCAACCTCACCCGAATCCATGCAGGTCACATGGGCATAGAAAAGTGCAAACAGAGAGCCCGACAGCAAGCTTGACAAGCTACACAGCACAAAAACCTCTGCTGTGATACACAAACTGAAACCAGCCTTCAAAGACACAGCATACCAGACGCTGTTGTATCGGATAATGGCCCTCAAATGTGAGGAGTGATAGGAGTTTACCCATATAACATCAAGTCCGTACTATTGCCAAAGCAATTATGGAAAGGCCAAAAGCTGATCAGAGAGACCCCTATCTGAGTCTCATTGAGTATTGTAACACTCCAGTTGACAGCTTACAGCCCAGGGTGGTTAGCCGCAGAGATGCTCGCACCAGGAGAGTCCACCTACAACAGCATCAGAAAAGATCCAACAGGTCAGCCAAGCTACAAGCTCACCGCTACATGAAGAACAAAGCATCCGATTGCAGGAGTACGGATTCTTCTTACTTGATGTAACCTTCATTTAAAAGGCATTTGTATAAATTCTCCCTGCACCTTAGAGATGGCTCCCTTCCTCTATCCAATTGAAAGGTGTTAGGTTAGTTCGAATTTGCATTGCCACAGTAGCCACAATACTAAGACCATGGCAATCTCCAGACTTCTTTATTGTGTGGATTTCTTTAGTTGTCTTGCATCCTTGCAGACATGTCCACTTCCCCCCATGGTGTATTGCAAATGTACCCACCATAGCTGGCTTCAGCCAGGGCCAATCCTTAACTCTCCACAATGGCCATTTCACTCACATTTGTTTCCTTTGTGGTTACGCCTCACAATGGGAAAGTTTCCCTATAAGAATCATGTACACCCATTGTCTAATTGAAGATGCTTGGTAAATCGCTGTTTTTGTCATCCCATGATCATGCACTATTAAATCGAATACTTTTCTGTCAAAAAGTGTCTTCAAAAATATTTATTTTCATCAATACTGGAACCAGCAGCTGTCATCCAGCCAGCTGATATTGACTGATCATACCACACACTCGCAAATGAAGGGAAGGAGTACAGACGAAACAGACCTTGCCTCTCTGACACAAAATAAACACATGTAGAGATACTCACACTGACGAAAGATCTAAGCACAACAGACAGCATGCGCCACACAGCACCACACTGCACACCTCAAAGACAACAAGGGAGACAGCCCCTCATAGGTCAGCTTGAATATCTCGAGTATACCAAATTAATACTTTGACTAGCATGTCGTCATCTGGAATGAATCCGTATAAATATTGTAAGAAAATTATGCGCCCAACATAATTTTGTATAAAAAGATAAATATATTGTTAGCCTTTTTTTTTGCATGCCTGATTGCAGTAGCACTAGTAACCAGCAGTGGCGCAGTACTGCTGCTGAGTAGATGAAGGGGAAACACTGCTCAGGGATACACACAACAAATATATCTTATGTAATTTTACCTGTAGTGCCATTGTAGATCTAACGTTCTCTTTCGGCTTCCTGGTCACGTTTTCCTGTTTATATCCAACTACCCTACACTGTCCCAGTGCAGCTCTATTCTAGAATTAACCAAACTACGCACACTCACTTTGCCGCTCTACCAGATTAACCTGAATAAAAAATAATAGGTACCATTCAACAAGAAATACGCATAATGTTCAATATGTACAATAGCTCAGCAATTTCATGAGACAATTTGTAGTTATGTATATTTAATGTATATGACTATCGTATGTACATTATCATGCACATTATCATATGAACATTTTACATATTTACAGAGACATTATTTTGTACATATGCACATTTCTCTATATTGTATTGCCTTATCATCCTCATGATTTACATTTTGTACTTACATTTATTCTACTTTCTATTTTATATTATCTTGAACAGAGTAATTGTAACAGAAACTATTTTCCCTAGGATCAATAAATGAATCATAATCTGAATAAAAAGCCAATATTCTAATTGAGCACATTTATATGTCATCATTTTATTATAACAACATAAGGAACATGATATGATTTCAAACAACTAAAACAAAAAACAGATACAAGTTTAAAAAGAGTGCTATAAAAGTTGTGCTCGAGTTGTGCTCGTATGTTTGCGTTGTGTCTCTGTGTCAGGGCTTAGGCCTTATTTGTTTCTGGAGACCCAGGCTTCTTCTGGGAGTTTGAGGGCTCAAGGGCTGGTGTGGGGTCTCCTGGTGTATCTAGGGAAACCCTCTTCATTAGACAGGTCAGTGAGGGGGTGCTGTCAGGAGTCCTTCTGTCTGAGAAGATGATCCACAAGGAGAGGCGGGAGAATGCTGTGCTATATAATGCATGCTGCTGCTCACTCATGGAAAATAGATGTTATAATAAAAAGCTGACTGGTTTAGTCTGTCTGGCGATGCGGTCTGTGTCTGAACACAAGAGAGACTGAAATAGTAAGTGAATGTAAAAAATAAACCAAGTTGAGTAAATACATGACTTAGTTTTTGATGGCCTAATTGAATGTGCTGTTCCCGAAGTCTGTTCCTGTGTACTGTCTGTGGTAATGGTAAATGTAATTTAAAGTGTCTTTGCTATTGCTTGAGCTCAAATACAAGTTGACATTTTGCCTGCTGCCAGACAATATGGCCAGGGTGGTTTGCACAAAATAAAGCCATTCACAACTGAAACTCACCTTTACAAAGTCCTGAAAATGCTCCTGAGCCTTTATCTATTTACTAGTGTGTGTGTGTATCTGGGTGTCTGTGTGTGTGTGTGTGCGTGTGGGCATATCAACCTATCTGTGTGTAGAGTGCAGTGCATGTATTTGAGGATGCGTGTGTGGGAGGTGTGTGAGTGTAGTGTGTGTGTGTGAGTGATTGTGCATGTATGTGAGTGTGTGTGTGGGTGTGTGAATGAGAATGCATGATGTGTGGGTGTACCAGCCCGTGTATGTGTGCATTGTGTGTATGTGAATGAGTTATGTGCGGGTGTACCAACCCATGTGTGCGGTGTGCGTGTGCATGTGTGTGGGCATACCAACCTACACCAAGCTCAGAGCAGTAAGCTGCAGGTCTAGCCAACTCTTAGCCCACCAGTCTGTGTGAAGCAGACAATGAATAGATAGATTAACCTAGGCATGGATTGGTAAGCAACAGGCTGATGCTTCCTAAGGAGCACAGATGATTAGACTGGAGCTTTGGAATAAAGATTCATTAGACAATCAAAAGCAGTTGTATTCGAATAGACTTGATCAAGCATATGTTCAGCTGACATATAGTTCGAGAGAGAATTAAATCCATCACTTAAAGCACCTCTTGTCTCTTTCTGTAATTATATGTTGTTGTTTTTAATGGTGAACTTTAGTGGAGAAGAATTTAGTGGCATCTAGCGGAACGGATTTGGCAGTAATGGAATATAATATTCCTAAATAAGTTTTAATTGGTGTGCAATTCCATGAAAATAAGAATCGTTTTTGTTTTCATTACCTGAGACTGAGAACTTTATAACTGCATAGGGAGTGTGTCCTCTTCCACGGAGTCCGCCATGTTGCACCGCCATGTTTCTACCGTAGAACGGACAAAATACAATTTTGAATCATAATCTGTTTCTTACTTGTTAGCTATGACCTAGAGTTTAAACACAATAACACAATACAATTTATACATCTATCAAGAAACCTCATCCCCTGACACTTGGCTATTCAATGCTGTTTACTGGCTAGACTGCTTGACAGCTTGTGACATCTTTATCACCTGCTTTCCTTTAATGCAAGGGGAAATCCTAACCTTCTCATTATTCATCTCAGATTGTAGGATGTAGGATTGCTCCAATTGATGGCCATTGGTAGAATTGTTGCCATGTTAAAAATAGTGGGGAAAAAATGGAAAAATATTATAATGTCTTTAAACGTGTCAAACGCGCTAATGAACAAGCTTCAAGTCAATCTATGCTTGTTAAGGCCTAGACAAATCAATTATGCCAGTCCATGAACTGGTGATAATATTTATAACTAGACCTAGGTCACAGAAAGATAATGAAAGGAGCGGTTTGGTAAAGATACCTTTTGTCCAATCTTTTCCAGAACGATTGACCAAATCGTACAAATTCAAAGCACACAGAATGATCAAACAGCCCTAGGTTTATTAATATTCAGCCTTATAAGGGGAAATAACAATTCAACATGACTCCAACATGGTTGGTAGGAACAGGATGAATTGTATTGTAGTCCTAGAAAAAATTTGAAAATACAGATATGGATGTCCCAACTATCAAATGTTATATTATATTTTGTAATTGTACCTATTTCTCTATAGCTCTATAAAATGGTACATGCTCTTTGTAGCTCAAAATGCAAGAAAAAATGACTCAACGAAATATTCAAATATCGGTGAAACAAAGCATTCTTCAGATTGTACAATTAACATAACAAAATAAAACGTGTACTAAACAGATCCCTATACACTTCACACCTGACTTTTACTCCTATTTTCACAATACAACACTGTAAAAAAAAATCTGTTGTTTTTACGGAAAAAAACTGGCAGCTGTGGTTGCCAGAATAATACTGTAAAAAATATGGCAACACCGTAATCTTCTTTACAGAATAATCTGTAAATTTAACTGTAAATGTATAAAATTACATTTTAAACCAGTAAATTCAACATTGGATTTCTGCTAAATTAGCATGACCATTACGTTAATAAACCAATTCTTTCAGTAAGATTTACTTCCAGTTGTCGCTTATTGTACATCGAATACCATTCAATTTCACTGAAAAATACCAAACAAAGAACATTATTTAACTGCAAAAGCCTCATTATAAGACATATGTCATTCAACTGCATTTTTCTGTAAATTCCACTCAAAAATTGTTTATAATGTACTGTATTTTGATGCATTAATAAGAAATGTTTACAGTGAAAGCAACATCCAAATACTGCAATTCCATGTAAAACTAAAGGCATTAAATCCTGTTCTATGACATCTATCTAATATAAATCTCAATTTGCATTAGCTGTTAGTGTCACCAGTGTTGCGGGAGCGGGGGTATTACTCTACTACACCTATAACTTAACTAGTAGCCCGCTAAGGCTACGGCTACACCAACACTCTCCCCCTTAAGAGTTAATATATGTAAAAAATCCGATACAAACTTGTCTTTCCAAGAATTGATTAGCTACAAAGCCGTAGACAAAAGCATCTGTCAATTCTCATCGTAATATGTTCTTTACAAAAGAACACACAGAGAGAAAGTGAAGGAAAGAAAGAGGGAACACTTCCTTCTACAAAGACAATGAATGGCTTATTTTTAAATTAATGAGGGTCGGCTATTGGTCAGCATAAAAAAAACAACGAAATTAGTGTACCGACATTTTCAAACAAGCTCTGTAAATTAAGATACAGGTGCAATTGATGAACTACAAGAGCAATAACACTCAGTAACAATTGCATATAATCAACATTGAGAGATGAAACTAATCTTGAAACTGCAAGTTGGGCACATCATCATGTCACTAATCTTACTGACCTTAGTAAAGTAATTACTAGTATTCAGACATCACGCCACTCATGATCAGAAAGGTCCTGAATCAAGGTGAGGACTATGGGGTTCACATGAAAACGGGATGTGCTTGTCTTCTCCACTTTCGTGCCCTTCTCTGGGTTGATAGAGAAGAAACACCTTGGGAAATAGAAGAAAAATAGAAGAGTGTATTAATAATAAAATAGCTTCATAACAAACAAAAACAACCAATAATCCCCCCATTATTATTCTTATTTTAGCTATTATTTTAAAGCCAATGATAATAGTTGAGATGACAAGTCCTCTAAGCCACCGTAGCAGCTACTTTATATTTGTTTCACTTAAATAAAGTTAAAAAGTTAAATAAAATAATCCAAAAAGACACACCTCTGCAGACCTCTACTCCAGGGTTGATGCCAGCTCTGATGGGTAATGGATGTTGAAGCAATAATAGCTCCCAACATCATGCACAGGGCAGAAATGAAGGAGGGGATGTTTTCGTGCACAATGGTTCGATCCACACTCAAAAGCAGGATTGTCCTTAAAATACAAACAAACAGAAACAACAAAAGAAAACATTTTAACTAAATGTTTTCATGAGATGTTTCACAAAACAACATATGTTTTTAAATGTTCACGGTCTGTTAACCTGCTTACCATCAATACAGAAATCAGTGTATGTACATGTTTAGGGGAGAGAAATGTAAGCTTACAGTAACAAAAAACATTATACAACATGAATTTGTGTCCAAATAAACACAAAACAGAAAAGGAAACAGAAGAAAGAATTGAGAGATACAAAAGACAGAATGAAAGTCCAAAAAAGGAAAGAAAAGTTAACTTACCACACACAATAATGGTGGGAGTCGAGGGAACTTGGTCCATCTGCACCTCCCCTGCCAGGCATGTGTCTTCCACATAACAGAACATTGCATCTTCCTTCTCACCAAAGTAAGAAAGCAGAAGCAGCACCATCTCTTTTATGTTTTCAAGGCAACCAGTCAGCTCTCCTCTCATCACCTGAAACTTAATAACAGCCTGTAGGAACCTTTTGCTCTTCTTCACGCAAACAGTATTCAAGAAGTTCAGAAGCCGTTTCCCCTTCAGATCCACATTCCGTGTGAATGTTTCTTGCAGCCCAAATTTGGTGAGTTCCTTATAGTGAACTGCCATGCCAAGTTGGTCAAACCACAATGGCCACTCTTCCAGGAGGTATTTTATATCTTTCCCCTGGTTGACTTGTTTACGCTGTGTGTAGAAAGTCGACTTCATTAGTAGTTTGACCTCCTCTGGATTTGCATTAGTTTGCTTAGACATATTTTTCAGCTCTTCTTTTTTCTGCTGCTGGCTCTCTGCAGTCTCTCCAAGGGGCAGGTATTTTAGATCCCAGTTGATGCAACCATAAGTGTCCTGGTTGGCTGCTCTCTTTTCTGGAGGAATTTCATCAGTGTCCGAGTCATCACTGGGATGTATTCGTTTTCGGATTTTTGGGGTCGTAGATCGCTTCACATTCTCAATCCTATTTTGCAGTTGCTTAAGGAGAGAGTAATAGCCTGGCCCAATAATGTCTCCCTCTATTATGTCTTGCAGAGATTTGGAATATTTTGCCACCATCTTTTTGGCAACTGCAGTAGAGTTCCTTTTACTTACACAAGAAGTTTTTTTCATCATCTCACAAACCAATCCGGACCATCTCCCTCTTCATTCGTGGACTCGGTCGTTTCCCCCTCTTCAATGCCTGCATCAGTTCCTCTGGGAACTTCTCCCATGGTATGATGAACGTGTCCACCCAGTCTATACCAGGGCTTTGGCAGCTGCTGGAATTGGTTGAGTTAGAACTTCTGGGTGAAAGAGAGTGCAAGGATGGGGAAGGCCCTGGCGAAGCACTAACAAATGAGCAGCTGGATTCAGGAGTGTGGCCTGCAAAACACACACATACATACAAAAAGATGATCAGGAACCTAATGTGAATATTTTTATATTTCGGACTGATCTTTTATGTAGGCTACTTTGGGGACTGGTTGCATCCTGTACTGCAATACTTTACTTACATTTTTGCTTCCAGGCAGCAAGGACTTTTCAGGCTTGAATTGGCCTTAAGCCTGACAACAAATCAGCTTCCTCAATAAACTGTAAATCATCGTATGTCTCCACCCCAAGGGATTTTAAGTTTTCTAGATTAAAAATGAAAGAAAAAAAGTAGTTCAGACATTTAGACAAGCAACACTGTACCATATACTGTAGATATGGTAGCATACGATAACCTGAAGAAGACGAGTTGCTACTGCTAGTTGCAGTAGAAGTGGTAAGCTAAGAATTATTTCCTTCAAACTTGACCGTCAGAAAAATACTAGGCTGTTTGTGACCAAGGATATATTTATATACTTCAGATAAGATGCGTCTCTACTTTGAGTATATAATTTGAGAGATAACTTCCAACTTTAATTTCTGTACATCTAAAAGGAAAAACTGTGGACACTTTCCTAGTAAGTAATTTCTAGTAAGCATACATGTGCATTTTTAGAGCACATTCTCTGGCCAAGATCATGTTTACTTTTCCAAAACACTGTGTTTCAGTGGAATGACTTGGTGCCCATCAATAATATATTACGGTAACGGATAAAAATCTACCAAGTCATTAATGTTTACACACTGCATCCTTGTACTGTTTTGTTACTGAGTGCAGGTGGTATTCAGTATGATAGTCAGATGTATGTGTGACAATCACAAAATACACAGCTGCATTATTTTGAATTAAAATAATGACAAGCTCTCCGAACTCCATGGACCCATCATTCTTTGATACAAGTAAACTGCCTTTTTTATATGATGTACCTTTATACTGTATTTCTGTGGAAACACTGGTATCATTTTCTGAAAAGCCAAAATCGGTAACTGCATGTTTAATTGCATCGCTGTAGAGGTTTGGGAAAAACTTACAACTGTCTCTGACTTGCAGTAACTGACTGCATCCTGGCCCAGCCAAAAGATATGCCTGAGACATCTGATGTCTTTCGGATAAAGTTAGGCAGATGTTTTTAAAGTTTTTCAAATGTCGGGCACATCTCTTGAAGTAGCTGTGTTTGCTTTCAAAACGCATTGTCCATACTCTGATCAGGGGGCCAAATTTTAGAGTTAGTGCTGGATAGTGCCACAAGAAGTGGTGTTTTGGTTTTAGAGGACTCTCAGGAAACAAACACTTTCTGGAATCCAAATACTCTTGGATTATAATATCAAGATAGGCTACGTGTGACACAAATCATATCGCCAATATCTTTAAGCTGGAGAGTTAACTGCCACACATCATCTTCTGGATTTTGGACTTTGTCACCAATTAATACAGGCAGCAACCTCAAGAAATTCCAGTTCTGGATGGCTTGACCCGAAAGTTTGGACACCTCAGAGTTGACAGCACATGGCTTTGTGAGAGCATCAGATCCTTTGTACTTGAATTGCTTGATGCGCCGGTTCAAAAGTGAATATGTAAGCCATTTATTTTTCTTAATGAAATACTTCAAGTACAGCGCAACATCATAGGATAAGACACCCTCAAATATGTCATGACCTAAACAAGGTGGGAGACCAGGCTGGCATACATGAAAATATTTCAAAGCATTGAAAACAGAGTTTACCTTTATTCCTTTGATGAATTGACTGTCTCCACCTTGTAGATCACCAACAGCAGTATCGTAACTTTCAGGGGTGCGCTGTGGACCACAAACATTTAGATCATCACTCTGAAACTCATTTCGCGTGACTTCACAGTACCTACAAAAGTAGTGAGAACAACTGAAGTTTTCAGTAAACCCCCCAATGCCGTGGGAGCCCAAATTATCACCAGCAATACAAAACAAAGCCCCTTTGACTATTTCAACACCTATTCCATTTTCTTCCAAATCTTTTAAATCCACTAACATCTCTGAGAAAACCTTAGCAAATCCAAAGTGTTTTAGGTCATTCTCTCCACACAGTAAGACAAGGGACATGTGATCAGTATTGGACCGCACATGAACAGGTAAATTTGCCACAGAAAGATAGACTGCCACAACCTTGTGTTTTTTCTTAGCAGAGCCGAGGGGATTGACAATTTCAAAAGCATCCTGGTACAGAATTAGCTTCAGGCATCCTTGATTTTCAATGAAGAATTGGTTGGACTTAAAGCTTTGTCCATCACTTATGTCACCAAAACCATCTGAGTGCGTATCACAAGATCGTTGGGACAATGAATTCTTCCACAATTCTGATTCCAATAAGCTATTCAACGTTTGCTTCAGATGTTTGTAGTAAGCAAACCTTTGTTCCAGATTTTCATCATTTCCTAATGTAACTTTTTTAGGATCTATGTATTTGAACATACTTTTGAATGTCTGAGCTCTTGAATATATTGTTCTCAGTGGTCCCTGGTGACAGGTAGAGTATTGTTGTAGTATTGTTTGGCCAAGCCGAACGCATGGCCAAACTCTGCTCCCGCTCTCATCCACGAGCCGAACGCATGGCCAAACTCTGCTCCCGCTCTCATCCACGAGCCGAACGCATGGCCAAACTCTGCTCCCGCTCTCATCCACGAGCCGAACGCATGGCCAAACTCTGCTCCCGCTCTCATCCACGAGCCGAACGCATGGCCAAACTCTGCTCCCGCTCTCATCCACGAGACGAACGCATGGCCAAACTCTGCTCCCGCTCTCATCCACGAGCCGAACGCATGGCCAAACTCTGCTCCCGCTCTCATCCACGAGCCGAACGCATGGCCAAACTCTGCTCCCGCGATAATTAAGTAAACCAATAAAAGTTGAGGAGGCAGAGCCCACCTATAGTTTTAAACTCAAACACAGCCGTTAATTTCCGTGGGAATTTCAAATGTATATGATTACTGTTAAGTTTTAAAAAGCTTGAAAACGTTTGCGGTTAGCCTACCAGGTAGCTCAATCTTCTATCTATCAAGCTTCTATCTGTAAAATTAACAGTTATGTTTGGTTTAGTATTTACAAAATATTATTGTAAAATAAACAATGCTCAATTGTATTTCCAATTACAGTTTTTTTATGTCATGATTTTACGGCATTGCAGTGTTAATTCTACAGACATTTTTTACAGTGTATGCACCGGTATCATCATATAATATGTATAGTTGTTTTCTGTTGCCAAGAGATGCAAATCCCTTACTACACTTAATAACATTACAATAACAAGCAACTAAATGGATATTCTATGGGTGAGGCTGTTTCTGCTCTGTCTGCTACACTGTAAAAAAAAATCCCGTAAAAAAATGGTAAAAAGTCTGGTTGCAAAGTTTCCAGACGGATACCATCAAATTACAGTAAATAACCATACCACAAAATTACATGTAAAAGACTGTAAAAATACAGAGCAGGTTTAACAGTCAAAATTCATTAAATAACAGTATATTAACGTCAATAAATGTTCACTTAGCAGTGGAATAACGGATATATTATGTCAAAAAACATTAAAAACCATTACCTTTCAGGTTAATCTCTGTAAATGTATGGCATTTATTTGTTACTTTATGAAACTGCCCAGTCTATCTACAGTAATTTATTATTAAAATATATATTTTTTTCATGTACAATAACTAAGAAATAATGTATAAAAACACAATAAGTACATAAAACAAAAGACAAATGTCTGCACATTTATGGTATTAATCAGTCATTTTAGAGAATTACTGGATTTAAAAATGTTCATTGGACAGTGGAAAAACAAGCAAAGTACATAAAGATAAAAAATAGCTACATTTAAGGCCAATCTCTGTATATTTAGGGTATTTAGTAGTTACTTTATGAAACTGCCCCATCTATCTACAGTAATTTCCTGTAAGATTGTGGTTTCTCCAAGTAAATAAAAATTACAACACAATGTATTAACACAGAATATTTACTTTTTATTAAGGAATCTACATATTTACAGTATTAGTTAGTCATTTTAGAGAATTGTAATGTTAAAAAAATGTCATTGGACAATGGAAAACTAAGCATTGTATGTCAAAATACATGAATAGCTATATTTAAACATAATCTCTGTAAATGTAGGGTATTACGCAGTTATGTTATGGAATTTCCCATTTTACTGTAT
>OOFG01071633.1:0-12186 GCA_900323295.1 Molva molva | reverse complement strand
TGATTCACTGTTATTTTGTCCACAAACTCCGTACTGACCGACCCACATTAAGTCCAAAAGAAGAATGCAATATATTTTCATTGTTTACATTTGTGGTAAATGCACGCACACTAAATGCTCTTTGGCAGACTCTGTAGAAGGAAGCCATTCAGACTAATTAAATTGCTACCAGATGTTTTAGAGAAGCCGGGAGAGACTTAGGTTATGAGGGTTTGATCACCCAGAACGGTATTGTCCTTGGATTATCTTCAAAACACTTCATGAAGTACATTACTTACAAGGATACATACTAGCAGGCTTATTTATGTCTCATATACACTCATATGGCCTCATTAATATATATCTTTTTTTTTCTTCTACTTTTTACTTAGTAATGCTTTATTTGTAATTGTAAAATGTATTATATATATTTTTTTCATTAATATATCTAGCAAGTCTATATGATTTAATTATGTTTGTCTCAGACTAACAATTAAAATACAAAAAAAACAGACTTTACCCTTGTATAGCGTTAAATTTAAACTCAGTGTCTTTGGTGAAGGAGAAGCGGACCTCATCAGGCAGAGCTTGAACATCCTCCGTCTCCATACAGTGAGGAAGTCCCTTTGCATAAATTCTCCATCTAGGGAATATTTCGGGGTAAAAATCAAACCTTGACCAAAGTTGTAATACAACCAATAGGCAGCCATTGTTTGTAATTGGTCATGATAATTGGTCATTAAAACTACTACTGTTGCTTTGTTAAAGGTAATATTTTTATTACCATCATTTCTAATAGCTGTTTGTTGTGAATACATATTTAAGGTTGGTTTCCCTAGAATAGCAAATTAATTGTCATATGATTTGTTGTACTGGCCTGAACGATGACGAATATATTGAAAATAAGCATTTATTTTTTGTTAACTGGGAACATTATGTACATTATGAATATAACATACCCATACTGTCCGTTTCTTAGTTCTAACTCATGCCTCCTGCTATATCTCTCATACTCCTGTTGGGTTTCTGGTACAAATCCTGTTAGAGCTGCAATGCAGGAAAATTACAGACATAAAATAAAGATTATATAACATTTCACAAACATTAAAATATAAAATACATCAAAGCAACATAATACAGAAAACAATAAAGAAGTTCCAACCTGTGCCTTCTCTGAACAGTTGAACTTCATCGTTGGTGATCCAGCGATAGATGGGGAAGTGGTAGGACTCTCCTTTTGGGGACTTGACCTCCACCTTTGCAGGGAACCAGGAGTCTTGTGGCAGCAGAAGACCGGGGGTTTTGTCCAGCTCAATCAGTAAAAGTTTGCCAAGGGACTTTTGGCAGTTCACCTCAAATTCGAAAACCTACGTAGAAAACAATTACCACAACCATTTAAATGAATCCATGTCCAAGGATGGGAGAGAAGTGTGATATACAGCTTGCCATGTTTACCAGCATGAGCATTCAGGATCATTAGCATCATGGAATGTAGCCACTAATAGCCCCGTTGCATTGATTGAGATTTGATTTACTTTCATTTATTGTACTGAATTGACATCAATATCAACTGAAATATCATATATAAATGTTACACTTACTGAATCATCGCTGATGCCAAAATATCCTTTTTGAAGTGGTTCCTGTTCACTCATCCCATCCGTCCCCACCAGTTTAATGCGGACAGAGTCCCAAGTCGAGGAGTAGAGATTGCTTGTAATGGTCAAAGTCCCTTTATACTTATGCATCTTCCCTCTGTATTGTTGAAGGAGTAATCTACCTTAGTAGTCTATTTAGATTGCAACAAGAACGACAAAGAAAGACGATAATAATGAGAATATGTATAGAACTTTCTCCCTTTCTCTGCACTTAAAAAGGGATGCTTGGTTTTTCTTCCCTTTATACACGTGTGCTCCAAGGTGTGCCACAGTCCTACCCCACGCAATGACTATAACTTCATGTTGTATGAAACTGTAGGACAAGGAACAAGGAAATGTGAAGAGTTATCAATACTGACAACTGATATGAGCATGCAATTATAACCAAAGAGACATAAATAAATAAACTAACACAGTGCTTCACCTAAGATTTTGATTTCATTGATAGGTCTACGTTATTGAAAGTTATTGAACATTTAAATATAGTTGTACTATTATATTATTAGGTATCCACAGTGTATCTGTGGATACCTATTGTTATTGTCAGGATTCTTATTATTCCGGATTGGTTACCCCTATAGCTCAGCCCCTGATTGCACAAAAGTTTGTATTCCCGTTAAGCAGGTCCTCAAATGTTTGGTGCCGAAATTCCCATAGGGGGCGCTATAATTCGCTGTCAAAGTTAAACGCTCGGCACGGCCGCCCCGATGGATTAAGAATTCTGAAACTTGGTGTACATGCCTTATTTCGCATGCTGAACATATTTGCCAATTGGACCCATGATGTCCGTCAGGATAGATTTTGCTGTACAGTGACATTTTCTGAAAAACATCAACATTTTTCTCAGAATCAACCAAAACTCAAAATTACCCAAAAGTTTGTACACGTGATCTATGGACTTGTCTGATCATAAATTTAGAAAAGATTTTTGATATCATAAAAAATGGCAGACTTATGCGGAAATCCATATTTTTCAATATTCAATCAATCACAATTACACTTGAGAAGTAGTCAGGGACTGGAAACTACTTGGGTCACATGAGGCCAACCTTCTCAACACATAAATTGTGTGTCGATAGCTCAAAAAATGACGTAGTTTCATATAAACAAGGTTTGCGGGTGCTCTCCGCCACTTTGTCTCCCAGTCAATCCTCTCTCCCCCAGGAGAGAGGATAAATAAACCCCAAATCAGTTGAAATATTTGATTTTTGGAGGTAAATATTAGCTGGGATATTTATGTTTGACTATACACAAAACATCACTAATGTTGACTGGACATATACCATTTATTTAGCAATAATTTTAATAAGATGAGAAAGTCCAGGTAAAGCTGAACGGGGTTTGCAATCTTTTAGTGAAGAAGACATAACAGAGGAGTTTCAGACAATTGGCATTCATATCATATTTTTGGTTGCGCAGGTCAATGTATCTGTTGCGTTGGTCGGATGTCACTTTTGAGTTAAATTAACTTTTACATTTAGCAATTTGTTTTTTTCTCAGGACTTGACTATCCTAAGTACTGTTTTCTAAAGGGGCACCATGTTTTGAATTGAGTAGATCATTATGGTACTTTGTTTGGAAACCTTACTGACCACAAAACAAAGCAGCCATTCTTTGTCCAAACATGGCACCGTTCTGTGGTGAGTTTGATCTTTAAAGAACTACCAACTGTGACCAGATGCAGATCTTTTGTCCTTCGACCTGGACGTGAAATACAACCAACCCAACAGAAACTACGAGGTGTACTCTGCACAAGCTGCCTTCAAAGGTGTTCTTTTTGGTGCCATGACCAGACTCGCCAACTCTAACCCAGACGTTAGAGTTGAAGTGAGTCATGTTTGTCTGTTTGTCTTCGTTTTGACGTCCAGTCAGCGTCGATGCGACGTCTCTCAACGACGTCAAGTCGGTACGATAAAGGACATGTGTAACACATTTGATGTCATTTGGATTTACGGCGATATTTTTATAGCGCCCTCTATATGACCTAACTTTGACAACTCTGAGTTTTTCACCTTCGGAGTGGTTGAAGTCATCGTTTTTTCCCAAATGACCCCCATTTAACCGTAGCCTAGAAGCCTATGTTAATTCATAATTGATTTATTCCAATGGAAAAGGAATTTCTTAAATACTTTTCGTAACGTAAACTATATTTGTATATTATACATGTTTGTTCAGGTGGTGCTTGGCTACTAGTAGGCCTACAAAGCATGTCCAGCGAGACAGACGTGGGTTCTGGACATCTTCGAGCATGGATTCCTTTCATGGCCGTAATCTGGTGAGTTTAAGATTGAAAATATCCAGACTCATGTTAGGTGGTCGAAATAAATAAATAATTATAATAGGAACAGGCCTACTGCAGAACAAATGTAATTTCATTCATCCAAGTAGCGTTTTTTTCTTCTCTTCAAAAAAACATATTCAGGAATGCGATTGAGCACTGTATGGTGATCTTCACCATGTCGCCCAGCACGCTGCAGTCAACGGCGGCCAGGTCTGACTTGTTAATTAATATTAATCATAACTTTTGTCCCTTCAGAACAACATACTTTGTTTTCAGCTTCAACTTATTACAGTTTTCAAAATTTGACAAAAATGTAAAAGTAAAATGAAAATCTCAGATTTATGTAAAAAGAAAAAGCCAACCATAACTAAGGTAAATTAAATATTAGTTATCTGTAGTCACAGTATTTATAGCGATTTATTTTTAGTTTGACTATGTTCATGGATTCCCAACACTCCAACGACCCTACAGCGCCCCCCGCCGACCACCAAAGGAACTTCAGATAAAAGCTCCCTGCTGTAGGCTCTCCCTGACATCAACGTCACTGTTCATGGCATCTCTGTCATGTGGCTGCTCAGCAAGCAGTCCAGCGATTTTGTAAGTTTGTCACACCGTTCTTATACATCCTGCAATATTAACAGTAGACTTACACTTACTTCCTTGAGTCTGCACTTATTCCCTAGACGTATTTGCAGTATACATATGTTTTTGACCAGAGTATGTTATTCATGTATTTAAAGTATACTTCGGCCTACTCCTGTCGTATTTATAGCATGCTACTTCCTGGAAGCTATGTATTAAGAATATGTTTGTTATGTTATAGGCCTATGTATTTAACATTTGTTTTATTCTTTGTGTTTAAAGTGTGTGTGTGTGTGTGTGTTATATATTATATGTATTCGACATGTTTATCCCAACAGGTGCCCCTTGGTCACAATCCTCTGAGAACAATCAATGCCAGCACATGGAGGTCAGCACACGCTTATAGGGTTTTTATCTCAGAACCATACAACATTATATGGTGTTGTCTTGACCACTCTGTGTAGGAGCAGAAACTAGTCAGAACCGGAGTTAGCACTATATGGGTGGTCCAACAAGGTACTGTTAGCTTTAATATTGTGTGCTCTAATAAGGTATTATAATTAATTAACATCATTTCCCCCTTTGAGGCTGAAAGACTCACATAATGTTAGGTACATTTGTATAAAAACACAATGCATAGTAAATCTTCATATTCAGGTTGCTCAAAATATTATCTAAAGGCAATAAGCCACTCTTGTGACAATAGGCAATATTCATGACAATAGGCAATACTTGTGACAATACTTGATTATTTGGTCAGTGCATGTGCAACATGTTGCTGTATGCCGTTAATATAACACTTAAAAATCAATCAATATCACAGACGAGATAGCATAAATGAACATATGTCAGGGACGTTGTGGCGGGTGGCAACCCGGCAACTGGATCTCCTCCTCTGAGCGGTGGAGTTCTCCCTGCGTCACCATGACCATGACTGAGCACACCCTAGGGGTGAACCCCCGCGCTCCATGGACTTCACTCCGCAGGCCTGGTCGGAGGGATCCCGTCGCTTAGTTGTAGTTTACACGGCCGTGCCCACGTTGTACCCCGGGGCGCTGTCCTGTGAGTTATACAAAATGGGGACAGCATCAGGGGCGGGGATTACACATGCCATCTGAGTGGCACCAGCAAGTCTTACAAGAAAGGTGACTCTTCTAGGTTACTGTTGGTTGTGTCTGTGTTGTACTCAGCTTTGATGGTGTTAATGATGTAAGTGTTTGACTGGTTGTTGGGTTTCACAGCTGCTTCAACCTGTTGGAAAATAGCTTGGTGCAGGGCAGACAAAAGTTTGACATAGTTAAATATCTCATGTGGACTTTGCTCAGGGGGTATTTTGTGAATTTGGTATTTTGCTCTGCTAAATACATCAATCACCACTAGCATGTATTGACAACCATTTACTGATGTGCACATGTCTACATAGTTATAGGGAGGAGGGAAAGGACTGAAGGTGATGCCAAATCAAAGAACTTAATATAACAAAATAAGTCTTCCTAAAAGTAAAGGTAACGAGAAATAAATGAAAAAAAACCTTCCTACTCTCTACTTTAACAAAAATACAGGGTGGGCATACACCGCTAACCTTAAGTCTTTACTAGAGAATCCTACATGTGACATGTAAAGGGTACCACAAACTTACCTAGCACTTTCCCGATAAGGGAAAACATTAAGGGACAGGATAATTTGCATAAACAAAGATAGCATATCCAAAACAATAGCAGATTTAAATCTCTGTGGCAATCAAAAGTGCTGGTCTGCCTTTAACATGACATGCATTTATATATGCTTCAGTGGGACTTTGGTGGCTGTTGAGGTGTGGTGGACCAATCATGTGGGTGGCCTCTGTGATCCAGATTTGCATCTCCCTCACTTGGGCCAATCATGTGGGTGGCCTCCGGAAAGAATCTTCATCTCCTAGATTCTGTGGTGATAGTTAAAGGGACACACACAGTATACAATACAAGTACAGGCATAAAGTACTGCACGTAACAATCTGCCTATATAGTAATACATGTGTATTGGGGATTACTTTAACATCTAATTATTACAAAATGCTACAGTAAAATCACTTGAAAATTAGCACAGAGGTACCTTGGGACATGTTTAACAAGATTATGGTGGGGTTTGTAGAAAACAATTTGATTACATTTCTTTATGATTTTTTTATATCTGCCTACATAGTAATACATGTGTATTGGGGATTCCTTAAAGATCTAATTATGAGAAAATGCTACCGTGAAAACACTTGAAATCAGCACAGAGATACCTAGGGACATGTTGGACAAGAATATGGTGGAGTTTGTAGAAAACAATTTGATTTGATTATTTAATATCTGCCTAAATAGTAATACATGTGTATTAGGAATTACTTTAACATGTAATTATAAAAATGCTACTGTAAAAACATTTGAAAATCAGCACAGAGGTACCTAAGGACATGTTAAAATATAATATGGTGGAGTTTGTAGAAAACAATTAGATTATATATTTTTATGATTTTTTTTGTATCTGCCTATATTTGAAACTGGCTTGAGATATTGATAGGACTGGAATAACAGCAATGCTGCCAAGTTTCCGATTTCGTCCATAGGCCAAAAGATGGCTTCTGGTGACCATAGTGACCCATAGTTTACTTCAATAATGACAAGTAACTTTCAAAACAAAAGTTCAAATACGTTTCAAGACCCTTTTGGTTCTAACAAGGCAAAAAATTAGGAAGGGCCCCCGCCGAATTTAATTTATATTTTAATTCCTTCTTATTTTCCTTTGAGGGCGACCAGCGCCTACCAGAAGGAGGCGCCCTAGGCGAGCGCCTGTTTGGCCTACGCCTTTGGCCGGCACCGCGCTTATTATAGCTGTCACTATGAAGTTTAGGGTTGTACAGCCATACAAAATGTGATAGAACTACATTCAAAACAGTAATATTAATATTCTTAATATTATATTTTGAACAGTACCCATGACGTCTTCTTTTGACGTCATGTATTTTAAATTTGTAATTGAAATTGTAATCCTAATGCCAAAATAAAATATACATTTAAAACCAAAAAAGTGGCAGTTTTTTCTCATTTGATCCATTTGAATGTATTTTGACAACAGCAATAACATTAACATTGTTGATGTGGGCCTTTCCAGTGTGTGGGGCAGGCCCACACATTGGGAAACACTGCCCTGTTATATGACCGAGCACGATCTTTATATCACGATTGGTTGCTGACGGAATTTGACCCGTTGGCTTCTTCATAAGCAGGCTAAGTAACGGTTCGCCGCAATACCTGTGGATGTGTGGCGGGCTTGCGTGATATTGTTGCTTCCACTCACCATGTTCGAGTTGCTTCTCTGCATCGCGGTCTTGTCCGTAGGTCTACCTGCATATTCCCTTGACGAGAGAAATGATGCTCCAATCATCGGTAAGAAATTAAATATATGTCGTTCTAAAAATAGACCAAGAAAAACTGTGTAGTGTTAAATGAATATATTGAATACATTTATATTCCTTCTCAAGGTATACTGTCTCAGGAGACCCGTAAACTTCCGCCAAACAAGACGAGTTATATCGCTGCCTCTTACGTTAAATACGTGGAGTCAGCAGGAGGAAGAGTCGTCCCTATCACGTAAGTGTTTAGTTATTCTTTTCAGCTGCATTCAGCAGCACAAAGGTAAAGCAGGGAACTAGAATTAAACTGAATTCAGGGAGACCACTTGGCACAATGAGATGGGTGGTGGATGCAGCCCATAACAACTGTTGTCCCACGGTCAGTGACAATTATGGTGAGAGGTGTGCATTATTTTTCGATAGTCGTGTATTGTCCCTCACATAAACACTGGTAAAATAGGAATCAATAGTTCACCAATTCAGGCTTTTCTTTCTCCCTGCTCTTAATATTTTTGGGGAAAATGTATATTGTTTGGAGGGAAAGTCATTCATTATATTTTTTTGGACCATAGGCCTTTAAAATAAATAATACAAAATCAGCATATATTTAGAAAATGTACAAAATATATAAAATCAGCAAGTTAGAGAGTTGCATGTACACTTAATACATTTGTATCGTATAATTTTGATTTATATGTCAGAATGTTGTTATTTTGACTGAACAAGTGTTTCATGGGTGACTCACCTGACATAACCAAAATACAGTGGCCATTACCAAACCAATGAAGTCACCACTGTATATTGGTTGGCATGTAGTTTCTTATTTATTTGATGTACTTTCTTTCTCTTAACATGCCCTATCTGTCAACATAATCAAGAAGAGCATTAAATGACCAGATTAAGACATAGCAAGTGTTCTTATCTTTCTAATTCATTTACTGCCAGGGTTAGGGGTTACTTTCCCACCGGGACCATGCAGAACTTTTACTGTCTAAATTACTTACCATACCATAATATTGATCAATATCTAAAATCCGAAAACATAACTTTTTTAGTGGTGGAATGCAATTTGCACCATTTCGGTAGAATTGTCAGTATAAAACATACAAATCGATTTAGCTCCACCTTTTTTCTGCCACAGGATCAACCAGACATTGGAGCAGTATACGAGCCTCTTCAACTCCCTGAATGGGTAAACACAGTCATTATGTCTTAATCCCAACTCAGCTGTTAACTAGGCCTAGAGGGGTTAAGTTACATGGTTTGCTGAATACTTACATGTAAGTTATACACCAACATGAAAGAGCGGATTATCCAAACATGAAAAAGCATGAAAAAGTACCGTAAATACTCTTATAAAAATGTTCTTTCTAAAAACAGAAGAAAATCAAACACTTCTTGGATTGTGACTGTTTTAGAATAGGTATTTGAGTTACCTTATACCAAACAATGTATGTTTATTAACTCTAACTGTACTCTTTGAAAGAGTTATTTTCCCAGGTGGCGCGTCCAACCTTATTACATCGGGTTATGCTAGGTCTGCAAAGATATTCTACCAGCTGGCTATAGAGGTACAAAACTCAAAGTACAATGCAATACAACAACAATGCACTATTTTGCTGCATTCACCATGCCTATGGGCATTATAGTCACTCAGCGGCCATCTTGGTTCAAAATGCTGGCTGTGTGGGGGAACTGAATGCGGAATTCAGCATCCAGTTCCCCCATCCAGCTTGCTTTTAGAACCAAGATGGCCGCTAAGTGAATAAGGACCATTGAGCTTCTTCCTGTATATGTTTTCCCTTTAAGGCCAACACCAGAGGGGACTATTTCCCCATATGGGGCACGTGTCTGGGCTTTGAAGAGCTCACCTACCTGACCAGTGGGAGGCTGCTCCTCTCTCTCACGGACACTAGAGGAATGCCTTTACCTGTGGTCTTCACCAACGGTACAAACTTCACGGTTCCATAACAACCGCTGTGTACCAACAACGGCAATAAGTGTGGCTGCAGTCAGATAAGCATATACCATACATTCTAAATAGTTGTTATTGTTGTTGTTATTTTTTGTATCCACAACAATTATCCTTCAGTCATTTATTCTCACTACTGTCATCACCACACATGAGGTATGTCCTATTTATGGTTATTATGACCTTGTATTATCTTGAAGATTACAAGAAAGAAGGTGCCTATCAGGACGACACTTTTTCACTGTGAATCATAGAGTTTCATTAACGTGTTATTACGGCTGACCTACAGATCCCAAGCAAAGCAGGATGTTCGGTGGGTTCCCGTCAGATCTTTTGGATGCTATGGCCACTGAGCTGATATCAGCCCACGTCCACAAGTGGAGCGTCACATCAGATGTATGCCCTGTCACAATCTTTACACTTATATTTAATTTTTTATTGAACCTTTGTTTAAACAAGTTGATCTCATCGAGATCTCTTTTGGAAGAGAGAGAGACCTGGCCAGGACAAGCAGCATAAAATGTCAAAAACACGGTTGCAGAAATGTATTTAGAGAAAACTGGAAATAGGTTACAATATTTTACAGTTACAAAATATACATATTTCACATCAAATTACCCAATTCAACGCAGGGAAGCTGAGGTGAGAAGTGTGGGTTAAAACAACTATTTCATTTTCCTCCATTTACTTAATTTCCTCCTTTTTTCTCCATACAGAATCCTCTACGTTAATCTGTTGCTCAGAACCTCTGTGATAAACAGTCAAACTACTATTGCACGATAGAGCATACAGCTTAAACTTGGTTTCTTGGAAAACAATACAGCCGATTCATTACCATAGTCAAGATATTTTGGATTACAAGCAAGATCAATACAGATGTTGGAATTCTGCCATGTCCATAGTAAATAGTTGTGTATTTTGTTGTTCTGTACATAACTGTGCGCCGTTATTCGCCAAGTCAGTCTCCATAAAGCTTTACAAAAGATTATTGTTTGCGACTGCTGTTTCAGGACTTTGAAAATTCCCAAGAGCTGAACATGTTTTACAAAGTTCTCTCTGTAAACACTGACGGAACAACAGAATTTGTGTCATCTATGGAAGGTAAAAGCACAGTCACATGACCCATCTACGAAAACAAAGACCCAAACTTAGCCTCATAAGTATTCATCTGTTCTCCTCACACCAGCATACAACTACCCCATCTATGGAACCCTTTGGCACCCTGAGAAGAACGCCTTCGAGTGGACCAGGGACTACATCCCCCACTGTCCAACTGCCATCAAAACCACCTTCTTCATGGCCGACTTCTTTGTCAACGAGGGTCAGAACAAGCCGCCATTTTGTGTTTAGAGTTGCTCGATTGAAACAAAACTTGGTGTCTATCCTTTTGAAGGCATTGTCATGTTATTTCGAATGAAGCTTAAAGTAAAGCACAGTGACTTGAACAGGTTAATGTTTCTTTACAAAAGCATGACCACACCGCCTCCCAAACTTTTGTTTTCTTTTGATAGTTGGACTTTCTGTCAACACTCTGTATATGCAGTTGTATGGTATATTCTAAATATGGGACTATGAGCCGTCCCTATAGCAATACTTCACCTTTTTAAAGTCTGTTACAGCCTAATCGTGTCAAAGAAAGATACCCATTCCCATTATAACCTCTGAGTGATCTCTAAATCCTTTTATTTTTCTTATCTTGTTTGTCTTTCTACAGCGAGGAAGAATTTCCACAAGTTCGCCAACAAGACAGAAGAGGGCAGCACACTGATATACAACTATAGTCCCGTTCACATCTCTCCCAATGGTTCTGTGTTTGAGCAAGCTTACTATTTCCCTTAAGATCTACATGTAGGCCTATATACACCCCACTCTGACCGACATAGTGCCCTGCCAGATGTAATCATAATAGATAAAAACTCTTTCATAAATTCCCCAGTAAAAATAAAGCAATGTTAAAAACTAAAATCACCTTGTGTTGGGTTGTTGTATTTCTTGTCCAGCTAGGAAGGCACTCCTTCTAAACAAATGGGCTGACTCTTACGTATGTATGCTTAGGTTAAGCATACATACACGTGCACACACACACACTCACACACACACACACATCATGCGCGCGCGCACACACACACACACACACACACACACACACACACACACACACACACACACACACACACACACACACATACGCACACACACACACACACACACACACCAACCCAGCAGACACACACCCACTGACCCACACACACACACACACACACACACACACACACACATGCACACACACACACACCCCTACACACACCCTCACACACACACACACAACCATTGAGCC
>OOFG01071628.1:13714-24288 GCA_900323295.1 Molva molva | reverse complement strand
CGGCTATTCCATGGAGCTGGTCCAGGATGAAGAGCTGATATGTGCCTGTCGCTGTTGCACTCTTTACACTGAACTGCGATTTTACAATCTTTGGCGAGATGTTTGCTTGAAGAACAACATCTAAAACATATCCCAGCTTCTTTGAGAAACGTCTTGCGTTCTTCGATGGTTTTGGTTCTAAAGCCTCTACAATGTTTAAGGGGGTGAGGCTTATTGTGCATAGGGCATTGCCTACTGACATCCGGCCTAGCACTGGGAGTCTCTGTAGTGTCAGAGTCAGACATAGACGAGACCTCTGTCCTGTGCGAGGAGATGAAGTTTCTGGAGCTACTCATCTTCTTTACTGCGTTGTCTGGCCTCGTTGTTGTGGCAGCTGAAGAGGACAGATAGAAACTTGGGTCGTTGCGGATGTGGGCCTCTCTGCAGACGAAGTCGGCAAAGTAGGCGAATGGTGGGAAATGCACCTGGTTGTGTAGCTTGTACTTACTCCCATGAGAGATCCATTTTTCTTGGAGACTGATTGGCAACTTCTCCACTATGGGGTTCAGGCCTCTAGCGGTGTCTAGGCAAGTCTAGGCAACCCAGGTAAATTGCCAACCCATAACACTCCTGAAGACGAGACCACGCCATTTTCAGGCCTTGAGCTGAGTTGT
This sequence comes from Molva molva, assembly GCA_900323295.1. NCBI lineage: Eukaryota > Metazoa > Chordata > Actinopteri > Gadiformes > Lotidae > Molva > Molva molva. Next base: position 23,635 of record OOFG01071628.1, on the reverse strand, counting down.
TGACGTGGACAGCTCTAATCCTCTTGATGTGTGCTGAAGACTGCGGGCCTAACCACTTAGTTAGCAGATTGAGCTCTTCACTGCAGGTAAGTTCTGTTCCTTCAATGGAGTTTAGGAAGCTTGACCTCCATGCCCAGTAGCTTTCAGGTTGATCGTCGAATTTGGTGAGACCGGAGCTCAGCAGTTCCCGTTGAGTGAGGAATCTAGCTATATCGCCAAACCCTGTACGCTTGGCAGAGGGAGTATGAGGAGCTTGTCTGTGGAGAGTGGACGAGACTGGTTGATGCAACCTCATGGGGTAGAAGCCGTGAGGGTTACCAGCAGGGTCTGGGTTCACTAGCTGGGTGGTTGTAATATGTGGTCTTGTCCTGTTGAGACCACCATTGGAGAGGTCTGGTTAAAGGCAGCAGGATTGCATTGCTGAGGCTGACGATGCGCTGGGTCAATCGTAGGCTCAGAGGCTGCGAGACATACTCGCTGGTTCTTTCTTGTGGAGATTGAAGTGAAATAGATCCGATGTTTGAGGCTCTGGAGCCTCTCTCGAATTCTGCTGAAGACTCGAGTGCTTCAGCCTCTGCTACTGCTGCTGCAATCTCTTTGTCTAGCTTTAATGTGGCGAGGGCAGCATCCATCCAAGCTTTTTCTAATAATAGCTTGTTTTCTTTCTGAACGAAGGCTGTGCAGGCATGTGCAGCTAACACTTTAGCCCGTGCTTTAGCTGCAGCTAAGCTAGTAGAAGACAATTTTGAGCTTGAGCTGGAGCTGCCAGCTACAGACCTAATAACATAGCTCTCCTCTGCTGATGGACCTGCCTGCTGTTCTTCTGTGGGTTGAGTAGCATCCATCTTGTCGCTTTACGAGGAGATCAGGCAGGCACAACTGGAGCGGCTAATGAAGAGTACTTCTCTTGTTCACGAGGGTGTCTGCTTGAATGGGATGTCCCCATCTCAGCGTGTTGTTCAACCAAGGTGTTAAAACGCATCGCTCTCGCCAACACGCTCGGAGAGAGGACGAGCAGACAGCTGAGGAACGCTGTTTAGGAATACGCTGTATTCCCCGGACCCTACCGCCTTCTCCTACCGATCTATGAGGGGCATCCCTCGAAAGGGAGGGGAAAGACCGTCTGAGAAACCACTGCAGAGGGCGGGCCTACAGCAAGCTAGTCGCTGGGATGCTCGCAAACCATAGAGGACTGCTGCGAGCGTCGTGGGCAGCTCCGCCTTCTCCTTACAGCCAGACTGTAGGAGGGAGGTAGAGGGGGAAAAGTCGGGGTCTAGGGGACTGGTACACAAAGCCATAGAGACAGCCTTGTGCGACGAGTCCCCAGCCTGCTCATGAAGCACACAGGAATGCTGCAAGGAAGCGGACAAAACCCAGGCTATACTGCGGCGTCTAGACGCCGCCCCAAAGCCACTAGGCTGAAGGGGGGGAGGCGGAGAGGTGTGATGCACCACAGGCGCAGGGCGCGGTTGGCCTAAAGGGCAAAGCTCTTTAAAGATGTACTTCCGTTCAGTCAAACTGACTTTTTTATCTTTATTAGGAGGGAAGGAAAAAGAAGCAGGTTGGTTCCAGGTGGGCACCAGCTTCCTTTGCTTCTGGCAGTTTCCCTTCGCTGCCTGGCGCTGCTGCTGCTGCGGTGGCGGCGTCGGAGGAGGAGGCGGCGTCCTGCTGCTGCTTACGGAGCCCGTAAGAATCAGCCAGAGCCGAGAACGACTCACAGACGGACTGTTGGGGGGGCAAGGACCTTGGTGAAACGCTGTCCGAATAGCTCATCCGTGGCTAGCGGTCCCTGGATGAGGCCAACCCTGTCGCGGTCGGGGACCGAAGTGTGGGAGAACCGCATAGCCCGATTGCCCATGGTAGCCCACACCATTTGCCGTCCCGCTGTCACCGCCACCGGCTGCCACAGCTGAAGGATGGCGCCGGAGAATCTGGCCACCTTCTCCACGTCGCCCGGCCCAAATGACTCCCTGCCAACTGTCATAGCCGACAAGGCATGTTATTGACAGCCGCAGCACTCTGTGAGGCACAGACATATGACCTGTCCTAAAGAGCGGCAAGCTGTTTCTGGAGACGGTCGGGAGGCAGAGGCTTCTGTTTCGGACGCCATTCAGTGCCCGGACAGAGAAGCGCTGCCAGGGGTGACTCCAGGCGAGGTATCCCCCTCGCCTGTGTGGTGGCCCCTGTGTATGAGTCCCGTGTGTCTAACGGTGTGTACCTGCCCAGGAGCGGGGGGAGAATCCTGGTGGGCTCAGCTCTATCTTACATTTTCGCTTCGACATCGCGATCGAAAGTGAGGGAATCAAACAAGTCACACTCAACTTTACCTCGACAAGAGAACGCAAAAACGTTTTCAGGTCTCGGTTCGCGTGGGGTGTCGATCACATACTTTATCGCCAGACACTCCTCCACTGTGCTGTACCTCCCCTCTCGTTCCGCGAGCTTGCGGCTGAGGTACAGCACCGGGCAGTTCACACCCTCCACCTCCTGGGACAAAATGGCCCCCAGCCCCCTGTTCGATGCTCCGGGGATGAACCGTCTATAGTAGCCTGCTAGCCCCAGGAATGCCCTCACCTGCTTTTTGGTAATTGGATATGAGAAGCACTAATATCCAATAAAAACAGGTGTCTCATTTGTCCAGTGTAGTATTAATATATGGTATTGATTAGGAGTCAGTGGATCACATGACATGGGAGCTATTGAAAAAAAAATATGAATTTCTATTCAAATATTCATATAAAATAGAATAAGCACTAATATCCAATTAAAAGAGGTGTGTCTCATTTGTCCAGTGCAGTATTAATATCTGTTATTGATTAGGAGTCACTGGGTCACATGACATGGGAGCTATTTAAAAAAAATATAGGAATTTCCATTCAAATATTCATATAAAATAGAATAAGCACTAATATCCAATTAAAAGAGGTGTGTCTCATTTGTCCAGTGTAGTATTAATATATGTTATTGATAAGGAGTCCCTTGGTCACATGACATGGGAGCTATTGAAAAAAAAAGATGAATTATCCATTAGAAAATTCATATAAAATAGAAGAAGCACTAATATCCAAGAAAAAGAGGTGTTTCCTATTTGTCCAGTGTAGTATTAATATCTGTTATTGATTAGGAGTCACTTGGTCACATGACTTGGGGGCAATTGAAAACATTAGATTGATTTTACATTCAAATATTCATATAAAATAGAAGAAGCACTAATATCCAATAAAAATAGGTGTTTCCTATTTGTCCAGTGTAGTATTAATATCTGTTATTGATTTGGAGTCACTGGGTCACATGACATGGGAGCTATTGATAAAATAAAAGGGATTTTCAATTAAAATATTCATATAAAATAGAAGAAGCACTAAAATGAAATGTCTTCTACTTCCCTCTTCTTTGTAAATTTTATGGTGTTGTCATTCAAGTTCAGGTGCATTATTTTACAGTCCTGCCTCACATTGTTCAAATGTAGGCCTATTTGTTTCTTCTTCTTTATGTTTCTTCTTAATAGTCTTTCTTCTTCTTCCTAATATCTGTTATTGATTAGGAGTCACTGGGTCACATGACATGGGAGCTATTTAAAAAATATATGAATTTCCATTCAAATATTCATATAAAATAGAATAAGCACTAATATCCAATACAAAGAGGTGTGTCTTATTTGTCCAGTGCAGTATTAATATCTGTTATTGATTAGGAGTCACTGGGTCACATGACTTGGGAGCGATTGAAAGAAATAATGAATTTTCCATTAAAATATTCATATAAAATAGAACAGAGGTCTTCAATGTTTTTCAGGCCTCTTGGCTGGTAGTGGCACGGTAGAGGGACCCCCTATTATATATCGTATAAAATTGTGTTGCTTATTAAACTGGGCCAATTATAATGTGTAGTGTGGCCTATAGTGCCATGTATAAAAGTGGCACAATGGCTCAGCATTGTATACCCTGCTCGGAGGTGAGCTAACTGTTCTCTACTGCCAACACAGGGGGAAACTGAGGAAGAAGAAACCGGTGGATCCAGAGTGGATCCAGAGTCTGTTGAATATCCAACTTGAAACAAACTTCAACGCGGTCTTTCCCTCCTATATCTAACACCCCTGCTTTCTCTGGTTCAGTGAGAGAAGTGCACTCTAGCTTTTCCTGACAGGATTTTAAATCTGGGCTGAAATGGTATCAGGGCCATGTATGTATATATATTGGGTTGTTCATAGTGGAGAACGCTGCCTCACAGCTGCATGTGGAGCCGAGCATGGTCAACATGTACAATCACCACGGTCTCGGAACATATGAGACATCCTGCTTTTGAACTGCCTGTGTGAAGAATGAACATGTAAGAGTCTGTCCATACTTGAACAAAATCTGTTTTCGCTGTCTACCTTTACGGTTTACAGCGCGTCATCCACTCTTTCAGTTTAATAGAATGGCTGTCGATAAATAAAGGTTTTGAGCAGTTCAGGAAGTTAAATCGCGGCTGTATAGTAGCACCGATGTGAGCGCTCTCATTGGAAACACGACTCACCGAAGAGTTGCAACACTTCCACTGGACACGAGAAGATTGTGCACCGAAATCTTATCATGCCAGTTAACTTTCTGCCCCTGTCAGACGCCCCTGAGCAGCTAATTGATGAGGTAGCCCATTCTGATGATAGTGATGCACCCACAGATGAGATGGAGGGGAGAACAAGCGTGTGGGTATCGGAGCTGAGGAGTGATGAGAGTGGGTCGAAAGAGGTACATGGGTTGGTGCTCAGTTCTGATCTTTTGACTGATATTCCTAGGGGAGACCTGTGGACTCTAATGCCAGGAATGAGGACACTCTGATTCTGGACACTGTGGTTTAAATCCTGTCTACCACCCGGCTCTTACTGGTGAATCAGTGCAACTTTTTGATGGAGTTGACTATTGTGCCTGACTTCCCGTCTTCTGTTCCTGACTGTCAGTCGAAAAGGACTGGTAGACTTACCTGTTCAAGGGCTGGGCGTTTCAGAAAACCTGTGGTGAGACTCATCGAAACTATGCAGACACAGATAGTCTTTGGTAATGAGTTTAAGAGGGTGGCCATATGGGTGTGAGGTTCTTTCAAATGTGTTAAGGTGATTGTTTATTTTCATTGTTTTATTTTCAAATTTCAGATTACATTTTTTTCGTTGAGGTGATTTTACCTTGTCACTGAGTGTAATTAACATGTAAAAAGGCATGTTTACTTGGGTAATTAATCTTACTCCCTTATTCTGTTGTGGAATTGTTTAAAATAAACAGGAAACTTTGGTGACATTGCAAGGCTTTGCATACCACATATTTTGTTTTATTAGGGCAAGTGGAATTGAGAGGGGGAGGGTGTAACAGGGTTGATAATGTTTCCACTTGTCATTGTGCCAGATATGTATAAGTGTATTGGTGTCACTTTAAAACATTTACGCAAGGTTGCTTTAAGGGAATGACGCACCTTACTGGGCGTTCCATTTAACTTGCCTAAGCAAGAGGTAGGTCATGTTAATTACACTGTGTCTATTATGTTCAGAAATATGTAAATTCGGTTCACAATTTTATAATTTTGCCAATGTGTATGTTGCAATTGTAGTTTAACTATATCTGTTCTATGGAAATTGTGAGCTATGTTACTAGCTAGCACTAGTATGTAAGTTAGCCACTTACCAAGCTGTGTGTGTCTGTGGTGATTTGGGTGTTTCTGTATTTCTAGTGTTGTTGCTGTCTAAGTTACATGGATAAGAAATGTCCAGTGATTGCACTTCCGTTTGTCTATTGTCAGATTAAATCCAAGTGAACTGGGAATTCTCATCTGGTGATTCATGAAAACGCAAGATCACATCTGTAACATGCACATTTGGCAAAGCAGGACATATCCAGGGTTTTGCAGTCAAACGCGTCTTAATAGTAATGTTTTGAAGGAGGCAGAGCCTGTTTATAGAATAAGTTCTGATAGTAAGTTATTTAAAATCGCCTTAATATTGGGGTAGGAAAAACAAATTGTCGGTCATCCCTTCAATTGCCAATATACGATCTGATGATCTGAAATTGGCACAAGCCTAGCTCGGACCTTATTGATTTTCAGGTTTTGAGAAATTTGGAACTTGGCCTTATAGAACCAGGTCTCGATCCCCATCCCTATTTGTGACCCTGGTAAACATTCTGAGGAATGACCACAGGCTCTCCATTCCTTCCCCGTCTGTGAGCCCAAACCCATCAAGTTGTCTGGTACTGTACATGATCTGTGATTAGAGAGAAGTCTCCCAATATCACTTATACTGAGCATATTCCTCACCCTACTATCCTTTTTCTTTTCCAAGAGATTCTTAGTCAGGTTGAGGGTTAATATAATATATAACCCGTTTATCTAACCTGTTTTGATATGCAGTTCTTTCTTCAAGTCTCGGCCACTGTATATACCAAATAACCACTTTTACTAAACCAATGAAACAACTGTTCTTTCTAGAATGATGCACTAATATGTTGGGTTTTTTGCTTTCACTTACAATAGACCTACAGAAATTAAGCAATTAAAGTTGACTCATTTATGCTCATTTAAAAAATATTATTTAATAAAATAAATGTGTACCTAAGTCTGAGATATTGTTCATAGTAATAATAGTCAATAGAAATTAAAATAAACATGTACTTATATTTTTCTTGTCTTTGCATGATAAAACATAAACATTCAAAAAATCATCGGGAAGTTGACATACAACACATGAAAGGCTGTAGGCCTAGCCTACATCAGTGTGGTCGAACTAGGCAAAAAGGACCATCAGTGAGGGTGAGTGGTAGGATAATTTTCCCTAATGCTTTAGTTTATTTGATTTACAGAGACGGTTGCTAAGAAAACGTCATCATGTGATGGACTAGATGATAAGCGAGACATGATCATTGCTAGATTGCATGATTCTATACAAATTGCAAGCAGGTTTCTTTCTTTATGCAGGTTGTATTTTTTTTTTGAATGCATTACAATAATATAAAAGTAAATACTATTCAAAGAAATACAATATCTATGCAACGCAATACAATACTATACAATGCAATACAATATGGTTCCCCTAATAGTAAGCTTATTTAGAAGTAGCCTACAGTATAGTTATAGTAATTTAGAGGTAGCCTATACAGTTCCCTATTAGTAATTTAGATATACCCTAATAGTAATATAAGTGTATAATTAGATTAAATGTTAACATCATTCAACCCCAGTGGAAAAGGAAGGTCTAACAGCACAGCAGAGCACCTCAAAACAACTAGACAAAATAGTATGGAAAATATAAATTACATATTTCATGCATACATAAACATTACATTGTTTTCATTTAATACAATATATTCACAATTTTGATTTGTTCTGTTCTGTTGATGTATGTGGATATGACAGAGCGTTGATATAAGCTCATATCAGATCCCCGCCGATGATGGTGCTTAGCCTTCCTAAAGATGGCTTTTACTTTTCTTCTGAAATACTGCCCAGAGAATACATACAGCACCGGGTTCAGGACGCTGTTAAGAAATGCGACATAAACTGAAACCTGGTGTCCAATATTTAAAGCGTGGGCCCACTGCGTTTCATCCAAAAGTTTTAGTTCGCACAGTATGTCAAGAAAGGTGAAGAGGTGAAAAGGACCCCAACACACGAGGAACAGCATTGTTACCGCGTAAACAAGGGTCGTGGCCTTCCTGTCGCTACCTTCATAAGAACAAGCACCCTTCTTCCTTCTGTATAAAGCCCTGATTACTGCACTGCTGCTGAACACAATTATTACAACTGGGGAAACAAAGCCCAGCACAATCATCACAATCTCATGGGCTAATAGCCAAGTGGGGCCGTAGTCTAGTATACATGATATAGTTCCGAGTTCCTCAACATAAGTGACCCTTCTGTAAACCAGGCTGGGCGTGCTCATTAAAACCCCCAAGATCCACATAACAGCACATATCACTTTGGCATACAGAGTGCGCCTCAGCCACCTTGTCTGCATCGTCCGTGCTAGAGCTAGGTATCTGTCGATGCTTATCGTTGCGATGATATAGATGCTTGTGTAGAAATTGACAATTACAGATGAGTTAACTATCTTGCATAAGGCTTCTCCATATGGCCAGTTGAAGTTGTTGCGGATGTTCATTGCCGAGAATGGAAGGCAGATGAGCAGGACGAAGTCTGCCAGTGCCAGATTTCCCAAGTAGATCTCTGGAACATTTAAGCTGTCTTTCTGGAAGAGATATACCAGCAGGACGAAGCTGTTACCCAGAAGTCCTAACACACTCAGGGTAAAAATGTATGGGGGAATAATGTTTTGAACGAGGATCCATTGTTGATCGACCACATCAGTCGTGTTTGGAAGTACGGATGAGTTGCTATTTTCAGACAATACCATTGTCATGGAAATGTCTATTGGCTCCATTTACTAGGAATAAATAAAAACATAAAATATGATTATTAAAAACAAAATCTCTTAAAAATCTATCTTAAAAAAAGGTTGCTTCTCTGCAAAATAGGCTTATAGGTATAGGACTATGGCTAATAATGAATAGCCTAAAAGTAGTAAATGAAGCTGATAAAAAAGTATACTTTTTCATATTTAGGTAAAGTTATAGTATGTAGGCCTTGTATGTAGGCTAAACATCTATAGTTAAACAGCAACAATTCAGTTTAGTGGAACTTACAATTCACTAAACTGATAAATAAATACAGAATCTTACCTTAAAATTGTCAAGAAAAGTACAAATAATATTTATAAAATGCATGTGTGTAATAGTCCGAGCATTAGCACACGGAGCCTTCTACATCAAGTTCTGCAGACCACAGATTTTAGAGAGAGAGTTCAGTATAAAGAGGCGCATTCCTTTTACACCCCAGCCCGTATATGCGCACTATCAACTTGTTTAGAGAAGGGTCACAACTGGCTTCTTGCGAAACGTTGGAGGCGAGCTTCAAAATGTTAGGATTACTAAAGCTAACAGACCTGAGATTAATAGACGCAAGTGGTTGAATATGAATGGAGTACAACCTAGCATTGTCAAAAAAGAATGTATACATCAATAGACCTAATAATTCGTAATTTGAATAATTTGTCACACTATCATGCAATGGTAATTAATGACCAGATATGGATATAGAATAGCCTAGGCTCCGTTTCCCGGATCCACTTCCACATAAATGTTTGTGGTCTGGCATGATTAGGTCTAATTTTGTCTGCGCCAGCTCATGGGGATGACACTGATTACATTTACTTTCCACAGGAATTGAAAGTATCAACTACAAATTTATCAAAATTATTATTATCAATAATAATTATTGATATTATATATTATTATATATTTATCAAATCAAAAACACTGTTCGAAAATCACCAAAGCAAATTCCATGTTAAAGTAGCTAACCTTTTACCAAATATAATTATTAACAAGAGTAAGTAGATGCAGTTGATAGGCTATTGCAAACCAAAAGTACAAAGATGGAGCAATTGGAACTAGGACTGCTAGCAGTCACGAAAGGTATTCACAGCCCACGCACCACTGACCCCAGCGCCCTTCACAAGCGATTCACGGGGGCACGTCATAACTCCTAGACGCAACTATACCTCCGACAGGGGCGGGTCTTTGTTGTTGAGCGATGGGTCTTTTTTTACTAACGAAAACACACGCACGCACAGACACACAGACAGACACAGACACACATACACACAGACACAGACACACATACACACAGAGACACACACACACACACAAGCACACACATACACAGACACACACACACACACATACATGCACACACAGACACACAGAGAGACACACACTCACAGACACACACAAACACACAAACACACATATACACACATACACAAAGATCCACAAACAGAGACACACAGACACACACACAGACACACACACACAAAGACACAGACACAAAGACACACACACA
>OOFG01071628.1:0-13694 GCA_900323295.1 Molva molva | reverse complement strand
TTTCACAAACACACAAACACACACGCACAGACACACAGACAGACACAGACACACATACACACAGACACAGACACACATACACACAGAGACACACACACACACACAAGCACACACATACACAGACACACACACAGACACATACAGACACACACACACACACAAAGACAGACACACAAACACACACACAGACAGACGCACACACACATACATGCACACACAGACACACAGAGAGACACACACTCACAGACACACACAAACACACAAACACACATATACACACATACACAAAGATCCACAAACAGAGACACACAGACACACACACAGACACACACACACAAAGACACAGACACAAAGACACACACACACTGGTTTAATAGTAGATGCCGTTTAGGCATTTGCCTATAGGCAAAGTGATGCATTGCACTTATAAGGAATTACTCAATGTGATGTCATACAATGAGATATAGTCACCTAACCTTTTTTCACATGTTAAGGGAAGTGCCCTCTATGTGCATGGCAAGTTTCCATTTTATGCTACCTTCTGAAACGGCTTGTGGTTGATAGAATAATCTTTGCTAATTAACATATTCTGAATTTGCCATATTTTACACAATCAAAAGTCCCTGCTAATTTTAAGATCAACCACGTCTCTAGATCATGTGGACCAAATTGTGTGTCATTTGAGATAGTTGTTTGAAGTTTTTGAAGTTTTCCTGAAAATCTCACTGTACAGACAGAAAAACGCAGCATGTTAAATAAGGCATGTACGCCAAGTTTTATGCATCGGGGCGGCGGGGCTGGTCGTTTAACTTTGACCACGAATTTTAACGCCCCCTATGGGAGAATTGGCGCCAAACCTTTCGGAGACATGCTTAACGGGAATACAAATGTCGTTGAAAATTTGAAAAATGTTGTGCAATCGGGCTGAGCCAAAAGTTTTACCAATCCAATAAAATAATAATACATAAACCCTAGAATAACAATAGGTATCCACAGATACTCTGTGAATACCTAATAATGACTCATTATCTTTTCTCTAAACAAAGTCATGATGTCTCCCTGAACATGACATAATTTGTCTGTTTTCTTCAGGAATGATGTTTGCAGAAATATCTGTGAAACATTAGCCGATCATCCAACACATTTTTGAATTTATAACACAGACAGATTGATTACCATATCTGCGTCCCTTAATGTATTTGATTTATTCAATCAAAATAACATTGTTTAATATTTAGGAAAGAATCACATTGTCTAGAAACACAGACAAAGACAACATTCAGAAATTATGTTAAAATGAGATACCAGCAACATCACAAATGTGCAGTTGAAACAACGACATTATTCAAAACATGATGTTGTGTTTCTCATGTAAATATAAGGTTTAGTAGTAAATCAGAAATTACATTGAATATGTTATTATTAATGTTATTAGTGTTTATCATATGCCTACAATTCCAGAACTATTACATAAATATTTCTATAGTTAATAACAAATCAGCCATCTGATTACAAATATTCAATGTACATAATCATAATAATTCCAATAAAATAACTATACTCTAATAAAACTATAATTATATAACTAATTAATCTAGACTCTTATTGCCTTTCACAAAGCAGTGATCATGGCTCACACCTTGGAACAATCTGTGTATCTTAAAGTGGTGCTCAAGTTATTGTTATAAGCCGTCTTCCTCCACTTCCTCCTGCACAGCGTCTGCCTACAGACTTCTCTGGCCCGCTGCTTGAAATGCTTCCCCACGATCACGTACAGGAAGGGATTCAATGCGCTGTTGCTGTAGCCAAGGTAGGTTGCCAACTGAACACCAATGTCTAGCACGTTCGCCCAGGTGCATCCCGAAATGACCTGGTAGTAATCCAGGCTGTCCAGGAAAACAATGATCTGGTAGGGCAGCCAGCACAGGACAAAGATTGCGAGCACCACCAGCACCAAGTAGGCGGCCTTCCTCTCCACCACCACCGCCGTTGTCGTCTGCTTCCTGCAGCTACGCCCCTGCAGCGCATGGCTCTCCCGCAGGACTCTGCAGATGTGGTACGTGCAGAATGACACGACTGGCACGGGGATGAGGAAGCCCACCAGGTTGACCGTGAGGTTGTAGCGCATCCTCCAGCCCTCGTGGGGGTAGTCCATGAAGCAAGCGTCCACCCCCAGTTCGGGGAAGGAGCCCACGGTACGGAACAGCAGCGCGGGCAGGCTGAGCAGCACACCCACCGCCCACACTCCCAGGCAGAGCCCGTGGGCCCAGGGCACTTGCCTCCCTCTGCCGCCCACCCCCCTGGTGGACGACAGCGGTCTGGTGAGGGCCAGGTAGCGGTCGGCGCTCACCAATGTCAGGAACAGCACACTGCAGTAGTAGTTCATGCTGATGACCACGTTGACCAGCTGGCACATGGTCTTGCCGAACCTCCATTGGAACCGGCCGCTGACCGTCGCCACCCAGAAGGGCAGGCAGGACACCATGAGAAGGTCAGCGGCCGCCAGGTTGCCCAGGTAGATGTCGGCCGCGGTGCGGTGGCGTTGCCGCCGGTGGCAGAACACCAAGAGGACGAAGGCGTTGCCCACCATGCCCACTGCACAAATGATGGACATGTAGCCGGGCTGCATGGTGTGCACCCAGTCCCAGGCTGCGGTGTTGTTGCACAAACTGTCAGAATCCCGGGAGAGGCTTTCGGCCACAGGCCCAAGGGACTGGTTGGAGAGCATGTCTATCCAGAGAGAGTCCTGGCCAAGAGAGAGCTCCGAGGGGAAAAACTCAGCGATGTGCAGATGCAGACGAGAAAGGATGATGACGTGGTTATGTGGTTAATACTATCCAGTAGAGAATGAAAAGCTTTTCATTGTGTCAACAGAGATAAATGTATTTGGCACGGCCTTTATTAAGGCTTTGATTCTGAGTAAGTGGAAGATAATGTTTTGAATGGAGTGTAAGGAGAGAGACAGACGTGAATGCTGTTATCAGCAGGAGTGCAAAGTGTGTGCAAGCCGTCGCCTTAGAGAGAACACATAGCAACAGATAGCCGTCTCTTTTCGCTCTATCAGGATGATGTAAAAAAGCAACAAAAAAAGTGGCCCCTCAAACAGGAATGGACATGCATTCATGTGTACACCAAAGCCCACTGCTTCTGCACACAACGCTGTATACACATACACACACACAACCAGACCCACAGAGACGCACATGCACACAAACAGAGACACACACACATCAGCAGACACACACCAACACACAGAGACACATGTGCACACACAGAGACAAACACACGCACACGCATTCACGCACACATACACGTGCATGAAATCCACACACCTCACTATAGCATCACTGTACTACACAGAAGTTTAAGGAAAAGGGGAACAAGAAAAATACATTTTCCTGCCTGAACGATTTTTGTTCCAAAAATGTATCCAGACTCTCTCCGTAGATTTCCTGCCTGGCTTTACAACCCTTCATTTTGGGGACAATGAGGGGTGTGCCCTTGACCACAGTGCTCAGTGACTCAATGTCTGCCCAGTGAAACTCACAGATGGAATCATGCATAAAATAGAAGTATGTTGCACTTACAACCCACACAGAGTATAACGAACCATGTCACCACTGGAAATGCTTGTAGCAGTTCTTGTTTTTCGGCTGCACAGACATACTCAGACTGAGTCAAAAACACCTGGAAGACATTAGTCTGAAGTCTGGGTATTTTTATTTACATATTTCATGTAAAGCTCAACTACATGAAACACCAATAGAGGCACGATAGGTATGTTCTATTTACAGCATCTATACAGAATACAGAAAGTATTTTCTATTTAGAGAAAAATTATGCTCTATTCACAGAATATATACAGAATACAGAATTGATTTTGTCTAACCCTGTTTTAAACAAATAAGTATGGGCTTTAATGCCTTTATGACAGGACAGTCAAGACAAAATAAGGCAGGAAAGTCAGTTGAAAGAGAGAGAAAAGCAGTGAACCACAGGTCGAAACCATGACTTACCCAAAGTTTATTTCTGGGGTAAATGGTACTTCTTAAATACTTGTTTATGCAAGGGTCTTGAGCGTACTGGACAGGTGTGAGCGCAGGGAATCATTGCCCGTTACTCTCCTTTTGAACAACTGTTCAAACACTTCTCGAACCTTCTTCCGGAAGTTTTTTCCCACAATGACGTAGAGCATGGGATTGAGCACACTGTTGAAGAAAGCCAAGAAGGTGAATATCTGGGAACATACCTCCACGAAAATGACTAGGGAGCAGGGTACCTGCAGAACCTCAGCTGCCAAGAAGACATCCATGATGGTGATGAGGTGGAAGGGCACCCAGCAGATCAAGAAAGCCAGGAGAACCGCCAGCACCAGCCGTGTGGCTTTCCTCTCTGTGTTTTCAGCATTGAACCTCTCCATCCCCTGGTTCTTCAGAGCATGCACAATCTTGAAGGTGCAGTAGGAGATGACACACCCTGGGAGGAGGCAGCCAAACACGATGGCCAACGAATCACAGGCCAACTGGGTGGGGAAGTCAGGGTAGTCGGTCGAGCAGGCGGTCACGTCATGTTCACTGATGTACATGCTCCTTCTGTACATGAGCGTCGGTATGCTGAGTATGAGTCCCAGGCCCCACACCAGCATGCAGCCCAGATTGGCCCACTTTGGCCTGCGCATCATCCCGTGCGACATGGTGTGCACCAGCGCCACGTAGCGGTCCACACTCACAAGAACCATGAAGTAGATGCTGCAGTAGGCATTGATCTTGATGCCCAGGATCACCAAGGGGCACATGAAGGCCTCAAAGGGCCAATTGAAGCCGTGGGCCACGTTGACCGCCCAGAAGGGCAGGCAGGACACCAGGACCAGGTCGGCCACCGCCAGGTTGCTGAGGTAGATCTCGGCAACCGTGCGCGACGTCTTGTGGAGGAAGAACACCAGCAGGACAAACAGGTTACCTAGAATGCCCAGCACACTGATGACCAGGATGTAGGAAGGCTGTATGGTGTGTATCCATTCCCAGATGTGGTTGTCCTCGCACATGCTGTCATTTGCGTTGGCTTGATAGGCAACGACTGACGGGTAGGCGGCGGTGGAGTTCATCGGCAAGCTGTGAAAACATGGTGCAGTGTGTGGTTAAAGCAGCGAGGATGACTCAGAACGTGCACATTCAGTTAGTGTCAGAGATCACTTATATAATCACAATAACAGCTGGAAAGTTATGAGTAAGGATGATGGTCTTGTTGCCTTATATCTTCCACAGTACACAGTTAAGTGTTGTGTTCTCCTGAGCAGCGTGGTCACAGTCAAACTCACTTGGTCAGAGATACATCAAGGAGTCTGAGGTAATTATGAAACAGTTCACAGCATGGCTAAATGCTGTAGCATGGACATTATTTCACCTTGTATGAATCAAAGTCATGTATTGTATTGCAACTACTGTATTTAATAACACATTTTGGATGAAGACCATGTACTAATTTGGAATAATAGCTTCTCACTTGTTATTCTTCTTACAATAAAAAAGGTTTTGACTTGAATGCAGAATAGCAACATCGCAAATAACTCACTTTAACTTCCTTTTTCAAATTAGGTCTTGGGAAAGCTTTACCTGTGTTCGGTTGGACATAATGTAAACGTATTCTATAAATATGCATCTTCAAGTATGTGGAGAGTGGAATGTGGCAGAAGTGGTAAATAAAGTGGAACCCTTTGAGTTAACAGATCCATTTCAACAAGTAGAGTTTTCCCATCCCAAAATATATACTGTAATACAATACTGTAACAAACAGATGACAAGACAAAAAGCATGGTGTGTGGGTTACCTTGTGGGGCTGAGGGCCATGGATGTCGGCATGTTTGGATCCAGCTGTGTGTTACCTCCGGGTCCTGTACTCCAGCTCTGCTCTGTCTCCACACTTAAAAGAGGAGAGGAGAGGGACATTGAAGTGATGTCACTAAGACGTCAGCACACATGGTAATACTTTTTCTCTCTCTCCATCTCCACCAACCATTTACTAACCTCGCCCTCTCTCTCTCTACCAACCCTACTAATTTCTCTCTCTGCTATGCTCTTTGCTCCAGGCTCTCTTTTTGTCCATGCTGTTTGATTCTTCCTAATTCAAATAATAAATCATAATCTATACAATGCTGTGATTCGTTGTATTTTTTTTATTTTTTGCTTGTTTTTCTATCATGGTCAATACTAATTGGAATTCACCAACAGTTTCCAGTTGATTATATCCCAAGCTAATACAAGTTATGAAGGCTGTAATTGTGTTCTGATTGCCTCTGCATACGTAAGTCAGCCATCTGATAGAAGTGTTGATTTCAAGTGGCAAACACAAAAAACACAAAACTAAAGCAGATCCAAGAGAAGTTTTTCAGTAATAAAAAAATCGAAATGTTATGATAATTAAGTCAGTTTTTTTTATATAACATACTGCACATACTTTTGGTTAAGTTATAACACACATCCTCACACATCAATCTGACTATTTCTTTTGGACCATATAAGGTCCAAATAGGGTTTTGGACCATAAACAGTAAAAGTCAAACGTTTTGTGTCTCCTGCAAGTCAAATACAGTACAGTTGAAGTGGTAATACAATACAGTACAGTGAGATGACTCATATTTCACTGTATTGTACTGTTAAAGACTAAAATGTTCCTGCATAGTCGAAAATGTATGTCTCATTCATCTATAACTCCTTATGCAGTAACATTGTACTGCATACTCCTTATGCAGTAACAGTAGGCTGAGGCTCGCACCATGGGGGTTCTGTTTGTAAGGATCGAAGTGGAGACTAATGGTGCTTCATCAACTAGAAGATAATGCGGTCATCTAAGAGCTATCGCTCATAGCATCCATTGGGGATAGGCTGTTGCCCTGTAATCATTCATTGGAATTGGAACGTGGTTAGCCAAATGGCTAGTGAAAGATGATATCTTAATAGGCCTTATTGGCATTGGGACTGTGCATGTATGACCATAAAGAGATAAGAGGCCATTATGGTGTCCTTAAAAAACATTACGTGGTAAATATTGTCAAACATTCAAGTCCAATCCCACTTTAACTTCAATGTGTGTGTGTGTGTGTGTGTGTGTGTGTGTGTGTGTGTGTGCATGTGTCTGGGTGTCATCACATAGCTGATGAAAAGTGTCATTGGTTAAGAGATCCTTCGGTGCATCATGTATAAACCACAGCCACACACACAGTGTCGCTTGTTGCGAGCAATTGTTCAAATTGTGAACAAGAAAAGTGGCCATTAACCTCCAACCTTCTGCACCAGGAAGTGATACAGTTCACTGGAGCTAATGGCCCTCCATTCCACGTTTCCTGGTTTTCCGGTTGCGTCTTCCATCTCCCATTGTGTGCGTCCTGCGACTGGTCATTGGAGGGGTATTTTGCACAGACAGTGTCCGTCTGTCAGTTATAAACAGTAATGCTAACGATTTACTTGGCTTTCTCTCTCACCCTATTATTAATTCTTCCAGAAATAAAACATTTATCAAAAAGTAGGATTGAAATATGACTGAAAACACATGCAAACAATCACACAATGTAGCTACTTCCCAAACTCCTTTATGTGTTTTATCAGATTTATATTACCAAGTCAAACAAAAAAAATCCCCTTACTTGATAATGCATCTGTTTGTATGTCCATCAATCATTTGGTAAGCATCCTACCGATGATGGAAGCAACTCAATGGAAAATTCTCAGGACAATTCTTCATATTCATATTATTAATGTGACCTGCTTCCTTTGCTGCGGTTTTCTCCTGATTAGCGTAATCAGATGGCCGTAGGGGAAATATGTAAATAATGTCCGCTTTCCAATCTTTCTTTCATCATGTTGACGCACTTGAGGCTTGCTAATACTTCATCGCAAATAACATTTGTTTAAACTCCAACACACTTAACAAGCTGTAAGCTAGCTAAATAGGTTACACATTTACAACTATTTTTCTAGTTTTAGTATAATCTGGTAAATGTTTATTTTGCGTCACTCGAATGAAATGCAGTCTATCAATGGGTGAAACCCAAGCCAACTGAATATTCACCTCAATGCTCAACCTATTCCTATTCATGGAAAAGTTCAGTTTTTTTTGTAAGAAGTTCTCACTTACAGTTTTAGTCAGATTTGTTGGCTTACAGGCAAAACAACCGGTGGTTGTGGTTAGCAAAGTGTTTAAACGTGAAGTTGGGTGTTTATTAATGTCTGGACGATGTTGTGGCCAAACACTTATGCGACTAGACAGTAGGGTGTGGTGGTGGCGGAGGGGACTTTTTCTGTCTCTTGTATGTCTCTGATGAAACCTTTATTTTTTTCAAAAGCACGCCATTCCCCACCGCCAACCCCGGTGTATGTGTACCATCTTATTTATTACAGAGCCACAGAGTCACACTATAAAACTCCTTGTTATTCAGTCTTCTTTAACTGCCTTATCAGACTGCTGCCAAGTTGGAGGCTAGGCCGACATAACCCTGTAGTTTATGGCACTTTTTTATAATTTAGCCAATGATCTTATCGAAAGTAACTTACAGTGATTGGGTTAAACAGGGTTTGACCCAGTACCCTTGTGGCTGTGAGTCCAACACTTTAACCACTATGCTATCCTGCTTCCCGTAAAGTGAAAAGATATTGAAGGAAATAGAACCAAATCTCTGGTGTCTGAGACAGAGCCTGGATCGTGGCTTTGGCCTGCCCTCCTGTCACCACAAATGGGGCCATGGAAGTCTGCAGGATTTTAGGAAAAAACAACACTGGACTGGATCACATCACACACTGGAAACTCTGCTCTTTAGCTTGTTTGTCAGGGAGAGGCGAATGTCCCTTGGCTAGACCACACAATATTCTAGTAAAAACACTTGTGGGTAGACAGAGAGAGGGATTCTGTTGCCGTACACCAATAGGGAGAGGCAGACTGTTGAAGCACTACTGGTACATAATATAACACGACATACTGAATGTAGGTAGGCTATGTAGGCTTTGTTGTTTTAACAAAAATAAATCAGTTGAATTTTTTAACCCACAGTTGTGAGGGTGGGTGATTGAGATTTCATCTCATTCCAAGAGAGAAAGACAAAGACAAAGAGAGGATAGGGGGTCCACAAGACCACCAAGACCAGAGTTAATCAACTTCCGAGCAGGGCCGTCTTATAAGAGGAAGGACTTTACATTATTTCTTCTCTAAACTCATCTCTCGTTTTCTGTTTACTACATTTTGACTCCCCCACCCACAGACCCTACAGCTCGTTACACATTCACAAGTACTGTAAAATGCCGAATTCTATCAGTTGCTAGTCATTGAGTGGATTTCAAGTATGTTTTCTTCCCATGATTTCTCATCACTGGCCCGCGTCAGACTGTTTACGAAAGCACAACGATGGAAGGCCAAACAAGCACAGGCGGAACAAGTTGCAAGTTATAAACCTATCGCTTGCTCTGTATATGGAGCGTAATGCGCCATTAGTGAGAGACATTTGTGTTTCAGGCCATTTCCTTGAGGAGATCACCACGTTATCCAATCATATGGCTAGGTGATCTTGGGTGCTAAATGAGTTACTTAGTTATTTTAAAATTAGTGGGTTCAAATGTCTCCGGCTTGCGTGATGGGCAATGAAATGAGATTTGCCAAGGCTGAGACAAAATGTATGGGGTAAATTGGTTTGACCCCCCTGTGACCCGGAAGTTGTGGGGAGTTTCCCTATTCACCAATTTACCACTATCCTTTCCTAAAAAAAAAAAAAAAACAGTTTGTTCAAAAACAATAAATACAGACCGATATTATCTTTTGTATCGCAGAAATGTTATGTATGGAAAAATAGATGTTACACTATTCGTTTTTGTGCAGTATCCCTAATTATCAGTTTACTTTAAATAATGTGTGATTTCTGGGTAATAAAACGTGCAATAATGACTCTATTATAGGCAGCTATTCAGCTATTCAATTTGTTGTAGTATAGCTACATTGGTCCACAGCAGAACACGTAGTAGTTTCACAATAACAGCTCTAAGATTGTGAGATGCCTACGTTTTTTTGGCCTATTCTTTTCTATAGGCCTGCGTCCACGTCACGTGACTGTCAAGTTTCTGTCTGCAAAAACAAACAAGATGGCTGACATATTCTCAGTGGAAAATGTAATATTTTGATATAGATTCATCATTAAAATGGGTTTTGATAACATTTCTAGCGAGAATTGTGTATTTTATTGTCATAATATTCGTTCAGTGATTGTATATGACGTTTAGTTATTAGGTCTCACCAGAATATTGTCGGAATACAACGTTTTCTATCGTTGCTATGGTGGTTGATATGGACGTTGCTATCGCTGAAAACCAAACATGGCTGACATTCATTTGATTCTCAGTGGAAAATGCAATATTAAGATTGTTTCGGCATTAAAATGCATTTTGATAACAGTTCCAGTTAGAAATGTGCCTTTTATTGTCATAATCTTTGTTCAGTGATTGTATATGATGTTAGTTACAGACAGTTAAACTGCTTGTGGCGTTTTTCATGCTTATTTGGGGTTATGTTCTGTTTAAGAAATAACCAAAATGGCATATTTTATTACACAACGCGTATTTCAAACATATGGAGCAATGAGCTACATTTTTGTACGGAATCCCCCCGCCCCCCAGTTATCGTATATATCCATATGCGCTTGTTTACGACCTATGGCCATTATTTCATTTTCTCTAACATGCACGCATATATCCTGTATTTGTGATAGGAGGAGCGGGACACTGTGATGAGGAACATTAATGCACACAATGTAAGCACAGTTCACGTTGCTTACGAGTTTATGAGTTCTAAAGTGTCATTTACACAAACCTACTGTCCACAAGCATCCCCCCCCCTCCCCCCTCCCCATATGGATATGGAGAATTGTTGCCCCACCCCAGTGGTGGTGGTGTCATTTATATGAAAGAGGGCATTCAAATATATTAGATTGATCAATTAGAGGCCGAAGCCCTACAGGAAGTGATGCAATGAGTAGGTGACTTAGGGGTCAAGGACACTAACAAGTGAGCTATAGACCTGGGGTCTCTTTTATATCAAAGAAGGACTCGCAGGACATATACGATTATCAATTTGGGGACTCCACATGAATGACTCGCAAAGCCTCAGCAAATGCTCCATCTCGTGTTCTTCCCAGATCTACACCCTACCCACCTACTCCCTGTCCACAGGCCAGCTGTGTTTACATGCCTTAAGGCACAAATTTCCATCTCCATCCCACCATAAATGGGGAACTAGAAACTGCCCGCTGGTTTATGCCCATTTACTCTGCTGCTTTTCCTGCCCTTTCGAGATAGCTAGAGATGCCAAAATTCATACCCACGTTTTCCTGGGTCCCGGGGACGACATTTCTGACATTTGGATTTCTAGCGCTTACAGAAAAAATGTTTGCCCATATGGCCTGGTTTTTTGGGGGTCCGTGGTTTAGGGTTAGGGTTAGGGTCCGCCTTTTTGCTAGAGACCCACCATTTACACAGAGCGATCCCAAGATGCCCCCTGGTTGAAGGTCTAATGGCCAAGTTTCTATCTCTTGTCTACGAATTTAGATACATTTCTAGCAACGGCTTGTGTTTCCAATGCGTTTCAATGGAGCATTTGATGATCCTGTGTGAGCCTTTCCTGTAGGGCTACAGCCCCCCAATTGAATGACCTTAATGCCCTGATTCATATAAAAGAGACCAGACGTCTCTATCTTATTCACAAGTCATTCTAGGCTCCCAATAATGTTTTTTTGTTTTACATCTCCGTATGACCTTTCAGGATTACATCACTTCCGGTTGGGCTAGAACCACTAAATTGATAATGTTGTATGTACTTTAGGCCCTCTTTCATAAAAAAAGAACCCCATGTCTTGAGCTCATTCCCAAGTGTACTAGACCCCTAGATCACCCACCTGTGTCTATTTCCTAGCCAGCGGAACCTAGTTTATGCCAAAAAATGTTTTATTTACGATAGCTCAGCTGTCACACGTAACATCATTATGGCAATTAGTGCACTATGGTATGTTGCAAAAGCCGGCTAATTAATTTATCTTTAAATTAGTAAATGACTGAAGTGCTCTATTAAGGTGATAAATCCTCATCTGAGTTTGTGTAAATGAACCTTTACATATAATTCGTAACGTAAGCAACGTGAAATGTGCTTACATTGTATACGTGTACCTCATCACACTGTTCCTATCACAGGAACCAAGAATCAATATTTTCGGGGGTTGTTCAGAATATTGTGTTCATATAACATGTTCATGTTCATGTATTAAATACAGGATACATGCGTGCATGTTACAGAACAAACAAAAGCGCATATGGATATATAGGATAACTGGGGGGCGGGGGGATTCCAAACAAAAATGTAGCTCATTGCTCCACATGTTTGAAATACATGTTGTGTAATAAATTACGTCATTTTGGTTATTTCTTAAACAGAATATAGCCTATCCTGATTCTAGTCCCTCAAAACTCCAAATAAGTATGAAAAAAAATTCTATAGTGAGCTAGCCTTTGCCAAAAATAAATCCTATCCTCCTCCTAAACCTTTCTATAGTGAGCTAGTCACGAGTAAGAAAAACATGAAATCGAAAACATGAAAGAAAAGCGTGCTAGCCCTATTTTTTTTCTCTCTTTTCTTTCTCTCTGCTCCTCATTCGTACGGTCCATAGCTCTGTCTCCCTTCTCTCTTTTCAGTTACTCATATGTTATACTTAGCCTGGGCCTGTCTCTTTCCCTGTCACAGAGCATGTCAAGCTAACAGTTGTGATACATGTCAATCTCACGTTAATACCTGCTGTAGTCTGATTCCACTTCCTGTATCGAGTCGGATAGGACCAGAATGGTCAGCTAAGGGAGAGAATTGTGGTATTACCCCTAAAATGTGCCCTTATACCGATGCCCCTTGATTCATGTTTCATATTATAGTATAAAACATCTCCATACCTCATTTGTAACTTTGACCTTTAGGGCTGGGAGATACTTCAATGTTTTTTATTTTTTTATTTTTTGCTATTTCGAGATATTTACTTTGTGATTTACTAGTTTTGTATGCGCTTAAATGCAACACAATAAAAGGCATTCAATAAAAACGAATTTCAGTCTACTAAAGCAGAAATTTAAATTTACACATAAATTACATAAATTAGAATGTATAGGGCCTATATAAGATGTATAGGCCCTATTGATATTGTAGAATGTGGTAATGTTTTAATTTTGAAACAATTACTTACTGGAACAGTAGTTATAAATAGTGCTAATTTCCTTTGTCCGACACAATATAGCATGTTATTTGTGTACATACTCGTTTAGATAAAGGTTAAATTCAAATACAATACAAATAAAATCAAAAGAGAGGAAAGAAATCTAGTGCATAGCTCAGAGATGTGGCAGTTGGGCTCAGGTGGACGTTGTTGCATCCATTTTCCTTCAAAGGGCAGAGCAATCATCAATTCTGTTCTCACTGAGGGATGTTCTCAATCTTCTTTGACAGCCCTTTTTGCCTGGCCCTTGCAAAGATACAAGGATACATGGAGGGAGATAGATAGCGGGGAAGCGAGAGAGCGAGAGAGCAGGAGATCTGGGGGCAAGGGAGAGAGAGGTGGATGGAAAAATAGAGAGAGAGAGGGAGATACAGAGGAGAGAGAGGAAGAGAGAGGAGACAGAGAGAGGTGGGAG